>CALNHX010002241.1:0-187306 GCA_940337035.1 Agriotes lineatus | reverse complement strand
TAGAAGTAATAAGCCAGAAAGTGAAAAAAGTCCGAAAAAAAGGTTTTTCGAGCACCACGCAGTTAGCACAGGTCCTTCGAAGCTGCAAACTTGGTTTTACACTATTGGTATCTATCCTAACATGCAAAAAATCAGGACTGTGCAATTTTTTGCAACCTACGACGTTTTAAATGACTGGCCTATTTATTGATACCAATTGAAAAAGTCTCCAATACAATAATAGTTGAGGAATTTCGACCGGTTAACATGTTACCTGTAATTGCAAAAGTGTTAGAAAAAATGGTATACTTACAGTTGTGGCAATTTATTAACATCACCGGGTACTTAACTGATTATCAATCAGGTTTCAGAGAAAAGCACAATACAGAACAAGTATTTCAGTGTGTGTTGAATGACTGGAAAGAAAGTAAGGACAAAGATAACATTACAATTGCAGTGTTTCTTGACTTAAAGAGGGCACACAGACGAATCTATAAATTAGGAAAAATGGGTATTGTGGAAAATGTACTAAAATGGCTTAAAAGTTACTTGAATGAGAGAAGGCAGAAGGTAAAGTGTAATGGAATAGAGTCTGAAGAAATTGAGACTACCTATGGGGTGCCACAAGGTAGTATACTCGGGCCCCTACTGTTTATTATTTATATAAATGATATTATTGAACCGGTCAAAAGGGCAAAAATACATTTATTTGCGGATGATGCTGTAGTCTACATTTCTGGAAATGATATAAAAGAATTAGTAAACATATTAAACAAGGAACTTCAAGTAATGTCTTCATGGTTGAACATAAATAAACTGAAACTCAATGTCAGCAAAACAAAGGCAATGATATTTGTTAGAAGGAAGAGAGGACTGACTGGAATGAAGATGAAATCGGAATATGTGTGGGTGTGGATGGAAACCAAATTCAAATAGTAGAGGAAATAAAATATCTGGGAATAATTGCAGATAAACAGCTCAAATTCGACAAACATGTTACGTATCGAAAAAGTTAGGTAAAAAAATAGGAATTTTAGGTAGATGTAGAAAACTGATTTATAATACTATTGTACTGCCTCATTTCACTTATGCTTCTACGGTATTGAATTTGGCAAGCAAGAACGATACGAGTAGATTACAAAAGTTGCAAAATAAAGCAATGAGGATAATCTTAAGATGTGATCGGAGAACTAGTATTAATGTAATGCTTTCTAGGCTTCGTTGGGTAGGTGTATCTGATTTGTGTAAAATTAATTCTTTGATTTTTATTCACAGTATTAGATGGGGGGAACTTCCTACCTACTTTGTGGGCTTATTACAGACTTTTGAGGATACTCATGGTTATAAAACCAGAAATAGATGCAATTATAAGGTTAATACGCTTAATATCAATGAAACTAAAAATTCACTATTTTATAAAATACTTCTGCTATACAACAATTTAAAAAACGAAATAAGAGTTACCATTAAAGCAATTTAAATGTAAAATAAAAGAATTGTTTCTCAATAATAGTTGCTAGTCAAATGTTGTGATCTGCAGTTTATTGTGATACGTTTTTCATTTTTCACTTTTTCGGCAGCTTGTCATTTAAATTTTTTTCATGTATTTCTATTATTTTGTAATTATGACCATAGTAGTCGGTGTCCAAGGTACCTGGTACTGGCAGCGTTTGGCCGTGCATGTTGAGTGATGATGGTAGAATAATTATGTCTTTATTGTAAAGGCAACCATCTTTTCACACCATCGCTATGTTGCGTATATACGCTCTAAAAGATTTCATCAATATTTGCTTTTAGTCTATTCCACACGTGCTCTGTAATAAATAGGATATTACTGTTAACTGAAAACAAAACAACTCTTAAAATGTAATCGAAATAGCCCAATAAAATTACAACAATTTATTCAGGGTTTACACTACACAAGTACATCAAACTATGATCATGAAAATAACAGCACTAAGACCAGCACTGTAAAATATAAAATTCGGTAAATCTTCTAGCAATATTCATTGGTCAGGTAACTACAAGTAGTATACGCAAACAAAGGACAGTTCCGTCAAGTTGCCAATGGAAAGCAAAAATGACTTAATAATTTACTACACTCAAACTAGCCAAGCTGGAAGAATATCCCTCCAATACTGTTTGTGGGGGCCAAACTTCTTCCACCTTTGAAGCTTTGTACAGGTTAATTAAAATCGACATCTTACAAGTACGGTCATTACAAACTTAAAGCAATCGAGCCAATAAATTAAGTCTTCAACTACATAATCACAGACTGTTAAGTTACTCGTTTACCCTTACTTTCCCGAATGTGTGATAATGGGGAACGCTACTTCGCAAAAGTTGTACTGATGAGATATTTAAAAAGTTCCTTTTGTAAGCCATCCAAAGTATGGAATCTAAACAAACAAAAGTTAAAATATAATAAAATAGGTAAAGGTGTTCATTATAAAAAAATTGGTTTTGTGCTATCAGTCGCCACTTTGAAGGTTATGGCTCTTGTAGTAAATAATTGTTCATAGTGAGGTTATGTTTCTATGTAACCAATCTGTCAGTAACTTTCAAACGTGTGCATGAATTGTAAATAAAAAGAAGCATTCCCCATTCTCAAACGATTAACCGAGGATAAATTTAGAATCAAGACAGGCAGACGACAGGTACAGGAGACACACCACAGACGTTCCGTTCAAAAAAACGAACAGTTCAAATCTCCGTTTCGGTATGGGAGTTACTTCTAGTAACCTGATGTTTCTCCGCGTTTACTGTGCTGTTATACTCCCGCAAGTTCTGGTAATTCTGTTTACCGATAGCCACCTTTTTAAAAAACTCGCTCTGGCTCTCGCCAAAGAGGAACTTCTTCACGTTGTTCTCCATTTCCTTGTACCGCGCGGAGTCGGCGGCGCTCAAAAGCTCGCCCTTCTTCAACGAATCGGCCCGCGAATTGTCGGAGCTGCCCCCATCGTTGCCCATATTCTGGTTGCTCCGAATCCACTCGGCGACCCGCTGCTGGTTCTGAATGGACTCCTCGACCACGTTAACAGATTTGCGCTCCTCGCTCGAATAGGACTGTGAGCTGCAATTGAACGGCTTCGACGCCGACTTGGCGTCGTGAATTTTAATAATCTTGGCGTTGAGCTCGTCTTTTTTGGACTTTTTGTCCGTCGGGTGCGTGTACAGGACTGGAGCAATATTGTGGTGGACGTTGTCGAGCAGAATATTCTTCGAGCCGCTCTGAACTCGCACTGAGCAATATCGCGGGCCTTTGACCGCCTCGGAACTATTTACATTTTTGGCACTTGAATTGCATTTTTCTAACTGGAAGCCTGGGGAGGGAGACTTATCACACAAGTGGTGGTGCCGCACGCCGCTGCCCGACTTTTTGTCGTGTTCGAGCAGCTCGTCGCACGAGGCATTCTTTGGGGGCTCGGGGTTTTTTGGGGCTCCAGATTCGTGCGAGCACACGCTCGCGTTCTCTTTCAGATAATTGTTAGGCTCCACTTTCGCGACATTGGACCTAACCTGTAAAAAACTGCTATCATAATCGTGGGTATAAATTGGCACACTTTTACTTTTGTTCGTTCCGGCGGTCTTCACTATTTTCATGACGCCCGTGGCTTCGGCGCACGAGTTGCACCGTAAGCACAGGGCGCTTTTGTACTCGCCCGTCTGCGTGCCGACACTATGGTTTACGGTGTCGTGAATGATTTTTAGGGTTTTTGAGCATGTGCACGTATCACAGTGTTTCACTAGAGCTCGCTCGCGCTCGCGCTCCTCCAGGACTTTAGCCATGATCGCGGCCGACACTATGTCGACGGCGGGGCTCTCGGGGTCCTCGCTCTCGCTCGCCCGATCAGGAAGCGTCGATTTTGGTATGGAGTACACCATCGCTGTGGGTGGAAATGTGGGTATTGGCACTTTGATACTCTTCACCTCAGGAGGCGTCTTCTTCTCTTCCGGTTTTCGCTTGCTCGTTACGTACGATGATACCTTCGCCTGTACTTCGTTTGGTAACTGGAAAATGAGGTAAAATCAGGTTTAGATTGGGTGCCACAGCAGCCTTGTATTGATGCAAAAACGTGGTAATTAATTTCGTGAAATGGATAGACTGACATTGGCACTGATATTTCTCAAATGTCAGTTGCCATACATAAATGGGAACGGCCAACTACATTAATACAAAACTGATTTCTTATGTGGGAGGTGTAACACAAATATTTTAGTAAATACATGGAGCGGCAAAACTAAATAAGGGTCTTGTATTTTAAGTTAAATTTAGTTTGTAGTAGTACATAACAGCTGTTCAGAGGTTAGGTTCAAATGGGTTGTTAGGAAATAAAATAAAGCCCCTAATTTTTCTCTCTTCACTACACAATTACATAATTAGTAATGTTTCCTTAGTTTGAATTAACTTCCTTAGACATTTAAAATACATATTTATATTAAAATTCCAACAATGTTAAATCTAGAAATGATGGATAAAATTAAACATGTTCATTGGGGTAATAATTATAAAGGGAGCAATTAACACTCCCTGACGTTGTTTTTAAATAAAACCTGCAGATGATTAAGGATTAATTAATAAAGTTAAATTAACATGTTAAAACTGTTTGATTTATATCATATTTGCGAGCTGACAATTGGAAAATTGTCGTTAGTTCAAATTTTTAAATATTAGAAGATATTTCAAAAACTAAAACTCAAGGTGAAATATTAATAATTATTCATTTTAATTGATTTATTAATAATAAACATGTAAAAATGATTGCAAAAGTTTTTTATTATATTTAGAGAAGGTTATAGTACACACAATGCAGATTTTCAGTATCAGTTTTGTAATTAATAGATTTTTTTTTAAATTTCAATCATTTCATAAATTAGGCGTTTTTGTAAGTTGCTTTCTCTTTGCAATACTTTAGGTGAATTAAAATTAAAATTGTGGTAATTTTCAACAGCATGATCAGAAAGGCCGGTGTTTGGTTTCTTCGGGGTTGAAATTTTTGTTTTTATAGACGTTTTATGTTGAGATATTCTTTTTTAGGTTTTGTTTAGTTTCACCAATGTAACTGGCATCATAGTTATTACAATCGATTTGGTAAACAATATTTGATTCAGACTAAATATTACTTTTATATTTTAAGTTATTAAAAAATTGATTTCCTATTGTATTATAATTTTTAAATGATACATTATAATTATTGTTTAAAAAAAAATTATTTAACGGTTCTGATAATTTAGATATATAGGAATAGAAATTAATATGAATTTTGAAAATATCGATTACTGTTGAATTCTTGTCCTAAACAATTAGTGTATAAATCAATAGCTGAATTAATATTACTAGTGTTTTTATATTCAATTTTATTTATTGTTTTTTTAATATTTAAATTTATGAAGTCAATAGAGTAATTTTATTAATGTTTTCATTGTGATATTTGTTAGATGATAGTAAAATTGCACAATCAGTTAAGCTATTAATCAGTGGCGTATCCGGCAGTGTTCCGTGTGTTCCACAGGGGCCCGGCGAGGCAAAGTTTAAAAAATTATCTTAAAAAATTGTGATAGAAAAAGGTCACTATGGTCCATGCAAATTTTCGAGTTTTCTCCCCAGATGTGTTACGTAGTCCTCTTTCTGACAAAGAACTATACGAAATGGGTAAGGCTCTTTAACTAACATATCCACAAGATATTTCGGATACACTTTCGGCTTGAATCTAGTTTAGCGACCAACTCCAATCGACATGTGCTATACACCATTCGACGCGTCTCGTCGAGCTGAACAATATTGCTGCTGGGGACATTCGAGGCAGACCAACGGTCACTGAGATACAGCACAGTAAAGATTAAAATGTCCCACACTAAGTCTATAGCGCGTTCGCGTCTTTATGTTAAATCATGTGTGTTGGGTTGGTTTGGGTTGGGTTGGGTGAGGTTAGGTTAGGTTAGGTTAGGTAAGGTTAGGTTAGGTTAGGTACGGTTAGGTTAGATTAGGTTAGGTTACGTTAGGTTAGGTTAGGTAAAGTTAGGTTAGGTTAAGTAAGGTTAGGTGAAGTTAGGTTAGGTTAAGTAAGGTTAGGTTAAGTTAGGTTAGATTAAAGTAGGATACGTTAGGTGGCGCGCAGTGTGACTTGTTATTAGCCTTCGGTGAGGTACGCTGCACGGCACCCCGCCGAAGGCCCCAGAGTGTTTTCCATCAAGAAGTCTGTGACATAATTTAAGTATCTATGACTTTTAATTTCTTTTCTGATCCAATTGGTTTCAATATTACCAGTTTCTGTTCTTATTAATGTTAAGTCAAGGAAATTTATAGTTTTATTAAACTTTTTTTCAATTGTAAATTCTAATGTAGAATGGTAGTAATTAAGTTTTGAAAATATTGTTTGTGTTCTTTTTACTGGTACATATAATTAAGTCATCAACATAACGTTTATAAAAACAGATATTATTTAAGTTATTTAAAATTATAGATTGCGTTATTTGCTAGCTGAGCGCGCCACTGGAATTAAACGTGCCCAGGCCGCATTTATAGCCTCTAGCGCATTTAAAGAATGGACAACTTCACCCAGTTCATTTGAGCACGGAATTTAACCCTCCAGTACCCGTTCAAAATTCTAAGACATCAGTACCCGCACCGGTCTCGCAGACCGACACCCCTCTGCCACCTCCATAAAAATAATGAGATATCTTATGGCATTAGTTTCTTGTTCACTAACGTCTTCATAATCAGATATTTCCTGTTCAGTGTCACTGTTCATTTCCCTAGTTTCCAATAAATTATCTTCGTCAGACGATGGCACATCATCATAAAACACGTTGTCGACATCATCCTCCGCTATTATATCTCGCATCGTCTGTTCTAGTCGCGCCTGTTGTATCTCATAAAATCTGCCATGACTATAATAATGTTTTAGTATAACAGTGTTACTAAAAATGCAGAAAATACTTCCTTCTCCTCACATTGGTCGTATATCAAAGGTAAATATAAAAACAACTCGGGTACCCGCTTCGGTCTCTGAAACCGAAATTATAAATAACTTTTAAACCACTGCACGCACGAACTCAAAACTGCATACGGATTTTCAATGGCAATATATAGGAAGGTAGTGAAATGGGCGGTAAACTAACGCTAGCACTTTAAGTAATATACTGCATCATGTGTTTGCTCGGTCTCACAGACCGTAAACGGGTACTGAAGGGTTAAATACAGTTCGCACTGTCGGTGTTGGACTTTGCGTCTACAGTTGAACATTACAGCACTATTTAAGGTGTTTTCATGCATGTAGAGTACAACCCTTTTATTGTGTATTTTCCATGTATTTTTATACAATAATGCGAATTAAAGTATTATTAACAGCACTGTACGATTGGACGTCGTTCATTTTTGTTGTTTTATGTAAACTGTTGAGTTTTTATTGCCGGCAGTGTTTGCATGCATCAGTTCAGCATTCCAGGTGACAACGAGCAACTCTAAAACAATATTAGAGGCCGTTAGCCGCACTGATGATGTTAATAGAGTCTTATACCTGGCCGACTATTTGAGCTAGCAATCCCAGGGCAATATAAATTGATAGTACAGCAGAGTACAGAGCAGTTTAAAAATACCATTGCAACATGGATATCTTGGAATCAGAGAGCGAGACTTGAACAAATCACGTCCCTAATCTTAATATACATTTTAGAAGCATTTTCGAACAGCAAGGAATAAAAATCCATGGCTCTACACTTAATAACCTTAGATATGCCGATGATCCCATCCTGACTGCTGATAATTTGGAGGGTTTGCAATCTCTGCTCAACAGAGTTGTCAGTCATCATCTATCATCTTCAAAAAGCGAGAAATAATTGGATAAAACATAAAAAATTACATATCTGGGAAGCGCAATTGACCATGACAAATGTGACTACCTTGTATTATAGCGAGGCCTTAGTAACAATTGCAATTGTAAAAATAGAATAGGATGTTATGGTTTACTCAATGAAACAAAGGAATTGTTTTCAAAGCAAGTACCTACGGTCAACTATTTGAAGCGGTAGGAGTTTTATCAACATCTATTATAAGCTAAAGAGTGATTAAATTTAGAACTCTTATAAACTTTTGTTACACAAACTTTTGTTGAAGATATACAACCACAAAAAATTGCTAATAAACAATTGAACTAAGACATTTTTAAAATTAAGCGGTTACTGGAGAAGAAAAACAAATATTGGAATATTTACACAGAAAAAATGCAAGATCAATTCCAAAGAGGCTTAGAAGATACGTAGAGCTGCTCTGCGTTATGCTAAAAGCGAGGGCTGTAACCTCCAATAGCAAAACAAATGAATGTCTATTAGCAGCCAAGCAGTATATTTCCACAGTGCAAATACACCATCCTTGCTATTTAAAAAAATGTTTCGTCTGATACAAAACTGAGAAAAAGGAGACAATACTTTATCTAAAGTTGTTATAGGTACTTCATCTCCGTAAAACAATTTAGAACAATTGAAACACCTGCTCACAAGTGGCTGTTTTGAATCCAGATTAAAATTTATCTTTTGTTTTTTACAGATGCAATAAGCAGTATTCAATTACTAAACAACTTCAATTGTCAAAGCAAACACTCTCAAAAACTCATTAAAACAAGTAGCAGTGGGACAAACAAGCTTAAGCAACTGTTTTAATTTAATCTGTTCATGCATTTGTTTTTGAAAAAAATAAATGAATAAATTAAGCCGTAGCGAATAGCTGCAATGAATAAAAAAACAAGTAAATTGCTTTATTAAATAAATGGAAGATGTTTTAATCACTATTAAATAAATTATAGAACTTTTATTTAAAACAAGTGAAAATTTTGGACCAACCTAACCTCAATCGTGAAAGATATAAAGCTGTTACAGCAATACAAATACTAATAAAAATTGAAGCTATCGACTTAAACAAAGGAAAGTTATCACAAAGGTCAAAAACCACCGAATTTCTATTTCAAGCAAAATGTTAAAAAGAGAAAACTCACCGAATCTAGTTTCTGAGACACAAAATTACTCTGTTTGCACTGCAGAAATTGTATAGCTAGAGCTACGTCGTTCTTATATCGATCCTGCAAAGACACTACAATTACTCAAGGCCACACTAGCTCCACAGACATTTACATTATCCTCCGTCAGCTTCTTAATGGTGTAGTTCGCCTCGGCCAGTTTGTGCGAGAGCGTGGCTACGTCTTTCGTCAGAGTATTCTTCTCCGTCTCACAAATATCAACTAGCCGCAGCAGCTTATCTTCTAGACCCTGATTCACACGCTGGATGCGGCGGTGGGCTTCGTACAACCTGCAAACCATGAACCGGCCAAATACAGAATGCGAGGCCACAATCCGACTCACCGTCTGTACTTGTCCTGCCACGTGAGCAACTCTTCCTGGACGGCCGCCAGTTCCCCGTTGGGGAACTTGTTGGCCTCGTTGAGCACGTTGGTCTCCATGGTGGCGATGTGGCTGTCGCGCTCCACCAGCTTCTGCTTCAGGTTCTCGATCTCAACGTGCAAGTGCACGTCGTGGTCGTTAGCGATGCATCGGCTGCACTTACACCCACATTGCTGCAACGAGAGCAGGAAGTGGCCAATATGTTGGCATTTTGTAAACAAAGCAGCCCTTACCTGGCATTGTGTTTGGCGGTCGTTGGCCATCCTTTGGTTCCTGCAAAAATGGGTCTGCACTCCACATGCACTGGCGGTTGCTGCGACTGGAAAACTGGGGCGCTGCGCTAAATTAGAGGAGCACTTCCGTGAAATTGAGCCTTGAGTGAAAGTTCTCTTTTTTTGTCGGTCTGGGCGAACTGCGCTGCGAAGACGTCAGCTGGGTATTCCGCAGGCTGCAGATAACGAGAATGCTAATGTGATGAGTGTACGTGATGTCGTGATGGTCTTGTAAATAATTAAATTCCCCGAGACGCGTTACGTCAACTTATCATCTTATCAATGTCGCCCATACAGGTTTCTGTATCGTCAGGCCTGAAGTTGGCCTTGAATTGTTTAAAAGTGGATGCTGGGTGCACTTGGCGACCACGTGTGTGCATGAGTGTACTACAAAGTAATATTTTATGTAAAACTGCAAAAACTAGTAATAAATGTAGGTAGGCCACTTACATAACCACAAACTGGATGATGTGGTTGTCAAATTAAGCTTACGACATTCAATTGTTTCCGAATCGTAGCTGCTTTGATCTCATATTTCAAAACAAATTATCTTTGGTACTATACAGTATGTCCCCAGATTGAGTTTACAAGAGGAATTAAATGATTTTTTTCACTACCTTCTTTGTAAGTGATCCTTACACTGTCAAGTTTGAGGGATGTAGGTGGGGTTATATTATCTATGGATGTAGGCTACATTTACAAAAATTGTTACAGTTTCCATGACAATGTACTTACTTCCCTAGAGAAGTGAATTACTTACATCCCACATGTATTACAACTGATAAGATGCCATGTCTGTCACTTGGTTAACACGAAAAAAACCTTTGTCGTTCGTACTATTATCCATTTTTAATCAGAATACAAGCACAAAGCTCACAAAACAGCATTTGCAATCGTATTCACGCATTTTTTCCAAGAATTTTTTGCAGTGCGTTTATAACTGTCAAACAGAACGTCACAGCGCTATAAGGCTACTATAATTTAGCAAATGTCATAATTTTAAGCCAGGTTATTACCTACCATTTACTTTACAAAAAGAAATATTGGTAGTGAATAAAATTATGTACTTTACACAGGATGTAGGAAGATTTACACTACCTCGCACCTTGCTACCCTCGTTCGCTTCGCTCACTCAGGCATCAAACGGTCCTCGGTAGTGTAAATCTTATCTACATCCCTTGTAAAGTAATATACTATTTTTCACGTCTGGGAGCAAAACACAGTTTCTACGATACCAAAATCGTGAGAGAAATAATGAATTACTCCCTAGAGAGGAGAAATGTCCCTAGGGAGTTTTCATTATGACTGAGCAACAAGAGCTCACAATTATGTCAAATTCGAGGTTATCAGGTTAGGTTTTGCGTCAGTTTTGACAATTGTGAGCTCTTGTCATAATGACTTACAACTTTAAAATTTACCATAGGCTACTAATTTAAAAATTATTATAACTAAAATGTCAATCAATGACGTTTAAATAATGCAGGTTTTTCGTTTTAAATCTTCCTGCAACGTGAAAAAAATAGTTTATTTACAACTGTTAAACAATACCGTTGTTATTTTGCGATTATTTGTCAATTATGATATATATTATTAACTAAAATCACAATGCCTGTTGTTTATATTTCATAATTACATCGATACCGCCATAAATGCATGGATACCACCATAATTACACCGCTAATACGGATTTATGTGCATATAATCAAACAGGCCATAAACTGCTTTTTCGAGTTGACAGTTATCAGTCTGTCAGTTTGAAACTAATAATTTACACTTCTTTCGTCCCAAACCTAAAATGGAAAACGATAGCGACAATAGTGCTGTATTCCCCCTGAAGTACGCCAAGCCGCTAAACAAGCTACACAAAATTTACTCCCAGAAAAGTCGAAGAAAACTTATGATATCGCATACAAAAATTTTCTGGAATGAATGTAAATAAAGTAGTTGTAAATAAAATAGCGTATTTCACTCGCATATAATAGCTATTATTAGTACACTCAGATGGCTTAAAGAACTCGCTCGCTTCGCTCGCTCGTTATTTAAAAGCCATCTTCGTGTAATAATAGCATGCATTATATGCTCGTATAATAATATACTAATTATCTACTCCTACTGTACAATGGCCATTCATAATTCACAGTTTGCAGCCAATCATATAATTCTATTTTCATTATTCAATAGTTTGCAAGTTGCAACCAATCAGAAAATTCTATTTTCATTATTCAATAGGTTGTAGCCATTCACAAAATTAATTCTTATTATTAAATGACTTTTGAAGCGAACAGCTGTCACAAATGTCATAATTCGGAAATATGAACACAAGACTCAGATGACTTGCGCCACGCGCCTTCGGCTTGTGGCGCAAATGTCATCTTCGTGAATAATGGCTGTCATAATCGCTCATATAATAATATACTAATATGCAACTCGGAGAGAATGTTATTTTGCTGCAGTGCAATTGCTCTCCCTCATTGATAATCTACTATTTAGTTTTACATAAAAATGTTATAGGAATTAACATTTCTGCTTGGTCTGCTACTCTTTTAGTGTTAATAATAATAATAATAATAGTTTATTGCCATTAGGTACCAAGTACATCAACAGCGTCAGAATTAAAAAATAGAAAGTAATTAAAAGGAAAATCTCAACTGGTCAAGATACACACAAAACAAATAAATCAAATAAATAACAATTATAAACGACAGTGCTGTAATAACAATGATTATTTACGAAAACTCATGCTGGAGAAATTCCTCAATAGGTAAAAAGTTTTGCTTAACAATAAACTTTTCACGCGTTTTTAAAAAAGTTTTAAAGACTCAATAAGTTTAATTTTCTCAGGTAGATGGTTCAATAGCTTAATAGGCAGTATGTAAGAGCTATTCGCACTGAGTGCAAGGGTATGTTTCGGCAAAATTAGTGTATGTCCGTGTCGCAGTGAATAGTTACCATTGTCACTGACTTTCTTTAGTTTTGAAAAATTGTTTTTAATATACACAACAGATTGAATTGTGTAAACAGAAATCACCGTTAGTATTGCCAAATTACTAAATGCCAATCGGCAAGACTCTCGCTGATTTAAAAACAAGATAATTCTTGTTATTCTTTTTTGAATTATTAGCACATCTTTTATATTTTTGGAATTTCCCCAATGTTGTAATCGGTACGAGAAAATCCAAGAGATTCTTTAAGAAAACCGTCACCACACATGGGAATTAATAAATCGCGCATTCAAAGGATTCTGAGGGACAATAAAATATGGCCCTATAAACGTATTTTTAATCACACTTTGGAAACAGGAGATGATGAAAAACGACTAGATTTTTGTTTGTGGATGGGAAATGAATTTTTAAGTGACAGAAATTGTTATAAAACTATGTATTATGTTTTCTGACGAAGCAACATTTTCTACAACAGTTGCATCACACATATTAGATATTGGAGTGATACTAATCCCCATTTTCGCATTTTCAATAGTCGACAATATTTTAAGAAAGTTAATATTTGGTGTGCCATGGAATAATAGGACCATATTTCTTCGAAAACAATATAAATCAATATACTTATCTGGATATGCTACAAACATGTTTGAACGGCAGTTTAAATGAGTTGCCTGAGCAATATCGAAATTCAATGTATTTTCAACAGGATGGTTGTTTGGCTCATTCTTCTCGCATTATTACTGACTAGCCGAAACCCGCGGCATATGCCGCATTTAAAATGTATAACAAATTTAATAACTTTTTCCCGCTGCTGATCATGTAAGTCAGTAATACAGCCTTAGTAACAAAACGTGTAAGTCGGTGATTATATTTGTTTGCTGCTTTCCGTTGACAACGGAACTTAATATTATTATTAAGTTCCTAGGATAATAAAATTAGCAACGCAAGATGCAGACTTAAGACGTTTTGTTTATAATTGCAAGTGTTTATGTGACATGTGACACTCACAGGTAACACGACTCACGAAAATTAATCCTGGTGACCGGTGACAAACCAAACGATTTTTTAAAAAATCTAGGAAAATTTAGATAAGCAGCGGGAAAAATATAATAAGATAACTCGCCTATTAACATTTTCGGCAGGCAACAAGCCGCGGCTTTGCCTTGGCTTGTACTTGCCTACCTCAAATGTTAATAGGTCCGTACATTCCTGGTTACTTAAATAGCTATTGTTAGCTTCTTTTAATAGCTATTTAAGTAACAAGGAATGTTAAGGACCTATTAACATTTGAGGTACACAAGTACAACCCAAGGCGAAGTCGCGGCTTGTTGTCTGCCGAAAATGTTAATAGGCGATACATTCCGAGTTATCTTCTTATATTTTTCCCGCTGCTTATCTAAACTTTCCTAGATTTTTGAAAAAATCGTTTGGTTTGTCACCTGTCATCAGGATTAATATTCGTGAGTCGTGTTACCTGTAACAACTTTCTCGTCTTTAAAATGCCACTTTTCGTTCTTGATCAATAAACTACTATTACAGTACTGCAATTAAATGATAAATAAATCGATTAAAACATTTATTTGCTTTTATTTTATATTCCAATACCAATATAATACAAAATACGATCACTTTCACTTATACTACATAAAGGGCAATACCATTCAGTATTAGGTACAAATGTTAAACCAACATAAATCAGATTAAACCATTCCACGGAACAGTGCAAATTTCAGCAAGCAATCATAGGTGTTCCATTATCTTTGTTTCCGTATTAGACGTTTCGAGAGATCCAAAAAAAACTCATCCTCAGCGGGCTGTGAAATTCAAACGTTTGAATAACATGTTGGTAGCACTGTAAGTCTATGTCAAATTCGAGGTTAGCAGGTTAGGTTTTGCGTCAGTTTTGACACAGACTGACGCAAAACCTAACCTACTAACAACGAATTTGACATAGACTTACAGTGCTACCAACATGTTATTCAAACGTTTGAATTTCACAGCCCGCTGAGGATGAGTTTTTTTGGATCTCTCGATACTACTTTTATTACAAAACATTAAATTTGTACCATTATTAACATTTAATGACTCTTTGAATACATTCCAATCGGTATTAGCTGCAGCATCCTTAACTGCTTTATTTGTGAAATATTTACCGAGAAGTTCTGGCATAATCACATTGTTAAAAAACTTCATAGCAATAGCGCTTTCTTTTTCCCAAAATACCTCATTCTTTCAAGGAAAAATTTTTTACGAACAACGCTCAATGCACACTATACTCGCGTTTTTGTTTATTCCAAGTACGAGGTACAGTCGTGTGCAGATAAATCTGGGACAGTGTTTTTTTCACATGCAGATTCAGTTAAGAATTGAAGAATATCTCCATGGATTTCCTGCTATCAGAAAGAGTTACATTAAACTTTAACAGGTGCTGAAACCCGTAACTCTCTCTGATAGGAGGAAATCCATGGAAATATTCTTCAAATTCTTAACTGAATCTGCATGTGAAAAAAACACTGTCCCAGATTTATTTGCACACGACTGTACTTCTTTCGCCTACTTGCATTCATCGATGGCTTTTTCTGAATGAAGTTTTTTGATATGCTGCTGTCGTCGTTTATCACATCGGTCATAAGTTGTCGCTTCCATAATAGCATGATTCACCTGCTCGTTATTTGGGTTTAAGGATTCGCAGGAGTGCACCGTGATTCGATTATTTTCTAGGAATTTCTTAACATCTTCATTACTAACTGTAGGTTAAAATTGAGTTAGAAATATAAAAGAACAACGCTCAATGCACACTATACTTGCGTTTTTGTTTATTCCAAGTACGAGGTACTTCTTTCGCCTACTTGCATTCATCGATGGCTTTTTCTGAATGAAGTTTTTTGATATGCTGCTGTCGTCGTTTATCACATCGGTCATAAGTGGTCGCTTCCATAATAGCATGATTCACCTGCTCGTTATTTGGGTTTAAGGATTCGCAGGAGTGCACCGTGATTCGATTATTTTCTAGGAATTTCTTAACATCTTCATTACTAACTGTAGGTTAAAATTGAGTTAGAAATATAAAAGAACAACGCTCAATGCACACTATACTTGCGTTTTTGTTTATTCCAAGTACGAGGTACTTCTTTCGCCTACTTGCATTCATCGATGGCTTTTTCTGAATGAAGTTTTTTGATATGCTGCTGTTGTCGTTTATCACATCGGTCATAAGTGGTCGCTTCCATAATAGCATGATTCACCTGCTCGTTATTTGGGTTTAAGGATTCGCAGGAGTGCACCGTGATTCGATTATTTTCTAGGAATTTCTTAACATCTTCATTACTAACTGTAGGTTAAAATTGAGTTAGAAATATAAAAGAACAACGCTCAATGCACACTATACTTGCGTTTTTGTTTATTCCAAGTACGAGGTACTTCTTTCGCCTACTTGCATTCATCGATGGCTTTTTCTGCATGAAGTTTTTTTATTATTGCTGTCGTCGTTCATCACATGTCATAAGTTGCCGCTTAATCACTTCCATAACAGTATGATTTACCAGCTTGTTGTTTGATTTTACCATAATAAATGGATTCTACTGGGCGAAGAGGCCACGCATAAAAATTTGCAGAAATATAGGTTATGTAGCGTCTGTTCTTGTCTTTGATTTAGCGTAAGCATTGGAGACGCTTTTACACTATGGTTTGGATTGGTTGCTTGGCAGAGTTCAATAAGCAGATGTGAGTATTAAACAAAATGTACTTACCTTCGAATCTGAGTCAATAGTTTTAAAAAACACAAGTAGTAGCCGTAATAAGTAATTGTTTTCTGTGATAATATCGCTATTAAAAGTTAAGGGAAGTTTGTTTACAAAAACCCGAAAATAGAAATAAACGAATGCAACCGTGGTACTTTTAGTTGTGTAAACACGGCTTTTAGTCTTCTGCATTATTATAAGTGATGATTGGCTAAAAGTTTGGAGATAAATGGATTGGCAGGAATGGACCAATTTTATGGACACCAAGAAGTCCTGACTTGAACATTTTAGAATTTTATTTATGGAGACGGTTAAAACAAATTGTTTACAGGCAACCGTTAGAAAATAATACTGAAAATTTAAATAATCGCATACGAGTGGCAGTTGCATCAATAACTATTGAAGAAATCCAAAACAGTTTTCAGGAGTTCCGTACCAGGCCTGAACTGTGTGAAGAAAATAAATGTGGATTGTTTGAATGATGTTATTGTTCTATAATGTTATTATTTTTAAGGTGCTCACCCTGTATATATTTTACCGAAATCTTTTCGGTTTCATGCCAGGAAGACATATAATCTGCATTAAAAATATCATCTTTCTCCAAAATTTCAATTTTTGAATTATACCGCTAACAGGCAGACAAACGGAATTGAGAAAACCTGTTTTTCGTCATTTAACGTCATTAAACGTGAAGATCTGAAGAAATCTTGGAAAGTAATTTCTTCGCGATTACAATACTTTCTTTGTCTTTTAGAAGAGGGAAGTAAAAAGTACATATTATTATGTAGTCAGTAGAACATTTCACAAATATATAAACATGTGGTGTAACTGCGTCTTTGCTTCACCATTTCATCGGCACCGATCGGGCGCATTTCGCCCAAAATCGGAACGCCGCTGCGTCATTGCTAACAACGATAAGCATATGTATGTATCAGTAAACACGAGTTCAAATCCCACTGGCTGCAATGTTTTTTTATATTTCCAAATTCATATAATTTGCATTATTAAGTGTTTCAGTATTATTAGTAGCATTAAGCTATTTTTTACTTATTTTATATATAATTTTCAAAACTTTTACCACACTTCGATCTAGCAGCACGCTTTCTGTATTAAAGACGTTGAAAACATTTTCTATGCAATTTTTTTATGTAGAAGTCAATTTTAAAAATGCAAAAATTATTTTAATTGGAAAAGACCACCTATGTGGTGTGCTCAAAAGCTAGTCATGTCAATATTTTATAATAATATAATATAAACAAATAATTACATATAATTATGGGTAGTAACATATAAACGTAGAATAAGGTTCCGTACTCGCAGCCACACTGCTACACCGTCTTGTAGTAACCAATATAATACGTGAAGCTTTTTCTGTCGGCACTAGTATGAGCCTTGCATTATGCCGATTTTGATCATCCCCTTTTTTAAATAAGAGCTGCTATCGTGTAGGGGAGCAGAAGTGTCTTAAAATTGGACAAATTCTAACGGCAAGTGATTATAGCAAAAAATGCTATATTAGTGGAACAAGTAAACTCTCTAAATCGGTCTGTGGTGTTCTGCTGATTGTTGCAATGGGCCACTGTACCAACAATGAGCCTAGAGCAGTGAATGTAATTTATATGTAATATGTGCAATCAGTGAACACGTTCCAACAGTTGTTTAAAATTTAAGTTGGTTTGTCGCCCCTGCCGTATTACAGTCAGTTTTAACAATGCACAAAATGTTATAGTTAGGGAAAGGCCACCCAAAGCAGTGGGCCAAGAAGCTAATAATTCTAATGCTTTGATTGGTATATGTGGGAATTGTAAAACCAACACTGTTACAATCTGGTAGACATATAACATTCTCGACGCAAACTGCACAAGGCAATGCAATGTATCGACCAGATTGTGCGCAATTCGCATTATCTAGGTTAAAATAGTTAATATTACAAATGAATTTGCTTGTAAAATCGCCCACTTGTTTATTTTTTTTTATTAGTATGAGAGGAATGCTTCTTTTCAGTGCCATTTTGGCGCCCCTTGCCGCATGCGCCTGTAGGCGGAGGCCTACTCGGCCTATACCTAGTTACGGCCCTGGTTCTAATGTAATATTAAATAAGTCTGGAGATAATGGATCACCTTGGCGAACTCCTCTTTTGATTTTAAAACTTGGACGTTTGCTTTCTACCTGTATATGTATGCAGAGTTAATTTTAAGTAGTTTCCAAATTAATTTTATCTACGACAGTGTGTAAAATTGCCTTTTAGTTTGAAGTTTTAGGTTTGTAAAACAACTGTTTAATAACATGTTTTCATTAGTTTAAGTCGTCAGTAGTAACGTGTTTAAAAGATTTCATTAAGCACGTTGTCAGTAGCAACGTGTTTTAAAATTTTTAAAATACACAAAATTACGACCGGTTGCCGGTAATCTTAATTTACATTAATTTTTTTCATATTTACTGTTTTCTAGATTTTATCGTAGATAAAATATTGTACGATACACATGCGTAAAGCATCTTTAGTCATTCGCGAGGCTTAAAACACTTGCTCACTCGGGGTTTAACTCTACCCCACTCGTGCCTAAAGAGTAGCTTTACGCACTTGTATCGTAAATTACAATTATATACTTATTTTCTACTTTAAAATGAATTAAGGCTTGTATAATGCTTATATGTTCTAGAGAGTTAAAGGCTTTCTCAAGGTCTATTAAGGTAATGTAAAGTTCTGTATTATATTCATTATGTTTTTCGATAATTTGGTTAATTGTCTGAAGGTGATCAATTGTCGAGAAACTCTTTCGAAATTCTGCTTGGTCTATTGAGTAATTTGGTTCTAATTGTTTGTATAAACGGGTTTGGGGAATACTTGTGAAAATCGTACGACACTCATGACTGACCAATAGAAAAATTAGTTCAAGAGCTGTAACCAAGACAACAACAAAATTTCTTGGAAATTTTTTGTAGTTAGACCAACCTAACTGTGAGGGTTTGTGTCGTTACGATTTTCTTACCGAATCTGCATTCGAGCATAAATTCATATCCGGAAATTATTTTTCGTGCCTTCCAACAACGTCCTAATTTGCCCTCGCGTCCTGCTCGGGCAAATTAATACGACGTTGTTGGAGCGCACTCAAAAATTTTCCGGAAAGAATTAATGCTCTTATGAGATTCTAAGTGAAAATTTTATATATATTTGTGATCAAACTTATTGGGCGAAATTTTGATTTTTTCTTTCCCTCCTTTTTTATGTAGTAATATGCATGGTGTAAATAATACAAGGTGTAACGTTCCGCAGAATGTGGGCGGACCTCAAATTCAACCAATAGGACATGGTCCGACAAATGGCACGATTGGTAGTACTGAAGTGTATTGTTGAAGACACTGTCGATGTCAAATTCGAGGTTAGGTTTTGCGTCAGTTGGTGTCAGATTGACGCAAAATGTAACCTGCTAACCCGAATTTGACATCGACTGACAGTGCCAGCAACATATACGATCGCAACCATGGTTACACCATGATCGCAGCCGTGATGGATTTCCTGAGCAGGACCATCGGGGATTGGTTGACATCTCCCCTCTATTTTCTGAACGACTGCCCATCCTGGGAGCGTTTCACCTTGTATTCTTTACACCATGGTAATATGATTGTTGATTTGGTCCATTGTTCGGGTATAATTTCTTCTTGTATGATTTTATTAAACAGTAAATGTAGTTTGTCTAAACTTTCTTCTATTCCATCTTTAAGCATTTCATAAGTTATTTCGTCATCCCCTGGTGCTTTCCCGCATTTTCAATTTGCGATAGCTTTTATTATTTCTGTTTTTTGGATTGGTGGGGCTTTGCTTTCAACTTCTATGGGGATTAATTCATCAATGTTTCTGTTTTGTTTGTTGTTATATAGTTGTTTGTAAAATTCTGTTGCTACTTGTATCATTTCCTACCTATTTTGCACTAGTTTGTTGTCTTGGTTAGGGTCTTCTAGCTTGTGTATCTATTTTTTCTCTTTCTCTAGCTGTTTGTAGACTTCATTGGTTGAACCTGAGTGGTGTAGAATGTTATCTATTTTCTTTTTCTGTGCTTCACGTAAATCCCTTCTTATTTCTCTTTTCGTCAATTTGTCTAGTTCTGTGAATTCTTCTTTACTTTTCCCGTCTGTTAGTCTTTTTGGTTTTAATATTTCTCTATGCTTAATAAGTTCCTTTGTGTTTTCTGAGAATTGGCCTGTCTTCCTGTTGTGTTTAATTTTCGTATTTTTCTGGGTGTCTTTACTTGCTTTTTGTAGCGTCCTTTCTAGGTCATTATTGATCTCTTGAGTGGTTTTTCCTTGTTGGTTTGTGTTCATGTGTGTTTGTTGTAGGTTTCGCTTGAAGTTATTTGTATTCCAATAGTGTGTTCGTTTTATGATATTTTCTGTAAAGAGCCTGGCTCTTTCATAATGTTTTTGTATTTTTAGAGTCATTCGTATTAGTCGATGGTTGGAGCTGAATTCAAATCTGTTCAGTACTTCTGTGTTTTTTACTATTTGTTTATTGTTTGTAAGAATGTAATCAATTTGGTTTTTGTGCTGCCCATTTGGTGATAGTCAAGTCCATTGTTTTCCTGGTCTTTTCTTAAAAAGGGTATTTGTTATTACTAATTTGTTGCTAACTGCAAATTCTATTAGTTTGAATCCTCTTTCGTTTCTCTTTCCATATCCAAAGGGGCCACATACTCGTTCTTCTCCTTCTGTGCGTTTGCCTAGTTTGCAGTTAAAATCGTCCATGATTACTACGTGTTTGGCTTCACCTTTATTTGTGTATTCGTGTGTTGTTTTATTTAATAATGCATAGAACTGGTCTATCTCTTCTTCTGCGCTGTTCTTTGTTGGTGCATAGATTTGCATTACGACTAGGCTAGAATTATTTTCTATTTTTAATGTTAAAACTGCGATTCTTTCTGAAATACCTCGAGATTCTTTGATATTGGTTGAAAGATTTTTGTTTACACAGAAGCCTACTCCTGCTTGGCTTTTATTTTGACCTATCCAATATAGTATTATTCCATTTTTTCTTTGTAGTATTGTCTCACCATCTCTTCTTACCTCAGCCAGACCTAAAATGTTAGTGCCGCTTCTAATTCTTTGATGTTTTCTTCTTTTAGCAATGTTCTTACCTTAAGTGTGCATATATTTAATATTTTTGTCGTTTTTGTTTTGCTTACTGGAGAGTTTTGGTCTATATCACCCCTCTTGTCCATGGCTATAGCGTGTGTCGTTTTATTAGTGGTGTCTTCTGTTGGCTGTAATAGCTACACGATAGGTCTGTCCTCACAATGTTGATATGAGCTTAAACTTCCAGATCTATGGGAATGGTGTTTCGTGAAGTATTGTTGTTTTTGGTAAGTGTGGTGCTAAAAATGTCTGTAATGTTGCTGCTTTGTTTTTCTTGGTTTTGTTTTTGTTGATTTCTTCTGTGTTTGTTTTATCGTCCTCAGGTAGGTGTCGCTTTTTTATTTGTCTTGCTCTTCCTTGATCTGTTGCAATTCTTCTCCTTCTATTTTCTTTCCATCCACAATCAGCGAGTTGTATTTTAGTATTGCGTGTTTTCCCTTTTTTCTTAGGTACATCATTGTTGGGAGAATGTCCTTCCTTTCTTCGAGAATATTTCTTGGATAGTTTTCATCTATAGATATTTTTGATCCCTTTAGCATTTTTTTGTTTTCCAGGATAAGATATTTAAGTCTCATATTAATTGCACTTGTAACTATTGGGCTGTCTGTGATTTTGGGTATTGTATTTTTAATTCTTTGTTCAAGAAATTTATAACTAATTCTTCTAAATCAAAATAGTTTGTTGACTTCGTTTTAAGTCCATATATTACTAAGTTCTTTTTTCGTTGTTCTCTTTCAATGTTGTTGAGTCTTTTCTCTTGTTCTGCAATTTTCTTATTGATTTTTACTTGATTGTTTTCTATTAACTTTGTGATATCATTTTTGTTATTTGTATTTATTTCTTCTTTTAGTTCAGTTTTAATTTTTTGCATGTCTTCCTTTAGTTGATCATTTTGAGTTTTGATGTCTGTTTTTAGATTTTGAATGAGATCAATTAATTCTTGGTACGACATGTATATGTTTATTTATATAGCTGAGATGAATTGGTTGCCTGTACTACTGTTGATGAATTGCAGTTTGATATACATATCTGTAGTGAAGGTTAAATTAATTTCCTTTATCTTCTTGTTGTTAAAATGTGTTTCCTTGGTTTTTTCGGTTAGTTTTCTGAAAAGTTATATTTGCTTTATGTGGACAAAATTTAAATTTCCTATTTCTGTATGTTTCCTGTTTTAAATTCACAGCATTATCACACAATATGGCCAACTACAGGTCTCAAAACTATTAGATGCTTTAAATTAAATACTTAGATTTGGAGCATTTTCATGACATATCCTTAATTCAGTGGCAGAACATATTTTACTTAAACGATGCGAATGAAAAAGTAAATTTCATTACAAATAATATTATTAATATCCTTGACTTGCATGCTCCCTTAAAATTAGTTAAAATTACCCATAAACGAAAGCCATGGATAACAGGCACTATCAAGCTTATGATAGACTAAAGAATAAGGCATATAATAGGTATAAACATTAAACATTCCAAATCGTTAGTGCATTGGAAATATTACAAATTAATAAGACATTTTGTGACTTTAGCTATAAAGAAGAAGAAAAAAGCTTATTTAAACTTTGTATTTGATGGCAATTGTACTAAATGCATATGGAGGGAAACTAAATCTTTGGGTGTGAACAATATTAAAGGCAACAATACCATACCAGAACATTTAAATAAACTCAATTCAATTCATAACTTTTTCATAAATAGTGTACCAAACGTCAACAATGATAACAAAAAATTACATTTTCACAGTGTTAATATTTAATATTGTGGATATAGTCGGAATTATAAAAACATGATTAAAAGTAAATCTAAAGGAATCGATGGACTTAATATTAACTTAACCAAACTTTGCTATCCTACTATATTACCTTATCTAACCCATTTGATTAATTTCTGCTTAGCGAAGACTGTACCAAAATTGTGGAAAAAAGCATTAGTCATACCATTGCCAAAAAAAACAAATATTCTTGAATTAAAAGACCTGAGACCAATAACTATTTTACCTGTATTTTCCAAAATTCTAGAAAAAGTTATGTGCTTACAAATTCAATCATATCTTGACGCCAATAAAATACTACCAGATACACAATCTGGCTTCCGTTCAGGTTATAGCTGTACTGCACTTATGCATATAACTGAGACATAATATCTGCTTATGATCATTACAATATGACGGCTTTAGTACTATTGGACTTCAGTAAAGCATTTGATACCTTGAATCACAATACAATGTCCATATTTTAAAATATATTGGTTTCAGTTCAAATACAAAATTACTTAGAGGATCGTTTTCAAAAAGTAATTTTAGACCGAAATTCTTCAGCCTACATGGCTGTGAAAACAGGGGTTCCACAGGGTTCCATTTTAGGACCTCAGCTATTTACCATATACACCTTCAATCTTCAAAAGCATATCAAATTAAGTTCGATGTATATGTTTGTCGATGATACGCAACTCTTGTACTCATTCAATAAGGAATCTTTTCGAAAATGTTTTAATTATATTAATTATGATCTCAAACAAATATTTAAAACATCAACAGAACACTCTTTAGTTATCAATCCTTCCAAATCTAATGTAATATTCTTTGGCAATCCAGCCAATATAATAGAAATAAAGCCGTTTGCCGTTTCCAAAATAAATGATAAGGTACCTAATTCCAATTGTTAATGAAGTAAAAAACTTAGGATTGACCCTAGATAATTCGTTTAAATATTTAACTCATATAACCAATTGTATAATTGCTTACTCTACTTAATTTTTACCTGTAAGTATAGGGGTCAACTGGGCAAGGGACTCACGCTAGGGCCTACACACATTTTTTACATTACACAGGAATGTTTGTACTAAGTACACACAAATCTTAAGTCTGCAAATAACCTAAATTCGTATCTTTACATTACACATTAATGTTTGTACTAAGTACACACAAATCTTAAATCTGCAAATAACCTCAATTCGTATCTTTGTACAAACATTTTTTGCTTGTTGCCCAGTTGACCCCTAGGATTTACGGACAAACTGACCATTTTGCCCAGTTGGCCTCCTCCTAGTTTCTCAACTGAGGTTAACCCTTATTCTTTGTTTTAGTTTACAATATATTATTTTCTTGCTACAATTCCACGACATATCATCACAGAATCTAGTATTAAGTTAGTTTAGGCATTGTGTTTATATTTAGTTTATTTTCTTTATGATTTTAAGGTCTTAGTGGCAGAACAAGAACAACCTAAGCGTTGTTTTTTTAACTAACACCTTGAGATGTTTTAAATTTATAGTGTTCGTATTTCATGCATTTTTCCGTTATGAGTATGATCGAAAGAATAAAGACCTTTATTATTATTATTATTATTATTTAATATACTGCCTGAAGACGAGAGTAGAGCAAAAACTCCCGAAACGTCGTGCGACAGACAGTGGAAAAAGTCCGATAAAACATATCATGCTGGCAGCAATACTTATTGCAAAATGAAGAAATTAACCAGCGATAGAGGAAGATGGAGTTCTGCAAATCAATCTGCGGATTTAATTAAAGAGAGGCTATTAACAAGATTAACAAGATTCTGCAACATTTGCAGTTTATTTTTGGGGGTCTGAATTTTATGTTTCTGTATTTTTACTCAGTTTCTAGCTACATAGCACCTACTGGACAGTCAAAGTGACAAATATAGATGTTGTGGGCTGCCATTGCATCAGCAGCGTACGATTGGTTGCATACACTACAGGCGCATGCTGAGAATGCCCATACAAACCATTTCGGGGGTTCTCGGGAAAAGGCTCGTGCGAAGCATTTTGAATTTCGTGAAGCCGGTTTGCTTTGAGGAATGCCGGCTGGAGGCTTCTCAGTAATCCGCGGGTCGCGTTGTGTTAGGGTTGTTGATACTTGCGCGAACATGCCCAGTGAGTCAAAGCACTAGCGGCGATTCGTTTCGCGAAAATAAATGACTTGCAGGGGCTTCGCGTGTGCTGTGTGATGTTTCCTTGCTAAAAGACTGCAAACATGAATGGGATAGTGATCTTGATCTGCGTCCTGGGCGCACAGGGTGAGTTCTGAGGGCAATAAAACTTAGAGTTGGATCAGTCCTGATCGGACTTCATTAACGGGCATTAACCGCAGATGTTCCCTCTTTGTTTCTGCGGGCCTCGGTCGTGACAGTTTCGAGATCCGAGGCCCTGGGAACTTGTGTGCTTCATCAGTTTCGATTTTAAGCCCCGCCGTAAATTTGCTTTCGCTTCCACAAAAAATCCCGTTCGGATCCGCGCTGCCACCATAAAAACGACCCGGTCTGTTTATGCGCAGCCGGCTTGATTAGAGGCTTTGATGGAGATATCCGATTAAAAAGGGACGTGTTTGCGTAGCGAGGATTCCTTTGATTTAATTCCGGATTAAATTGTTTGTCGTGTGTGCTGCATTACAATTTGTGCCTGGACGGGCCCGAAACAAATTTAAAATTCTATTGCTTAGCAATCAACAAGTCGTGAAAATGATTGAGTTTCCAGAAAATTTATTCAAGCGATTTCGTAAAAATAAATATCTAACATTTGTTGTCCAACCATTTATGTTGTTATGTACAGGATGAACAATTTTAAATGAAAAATAATAATAGATTCAAGGGGTTATGCTAAAGTTGCCTATATACTTGAAAAAAAAAATACTTAAATGTCTTTTACTGTTTTCGAATTATGAGCCCAAATTGGAAAAAATATATTGAACGTCGGAAAAACTTCGTTGATACACTTTTTGGCAAAATTAGTCTCCTAATTAACCCAGTTGAAAGCCGCATGGCTGATCTAAAATCATGAGCACTGACACTGTAGTTAGCCATGTAATCGGTACTGAAGATTCATTACTATTTGGGAAATTGCTATCGTATGAAAATTATGTACAGGAACACCTGGGAACACCATTTTGTTGCCTTATAATACTTTTGTTTTAATGCTGTGCTAAAGGTGGGTTATCTAAAAATTGATTGCGACAGTAATTTATGTGCAATTCTTTTGTTTATCAATTTATATTTCTCAACTTGTTATTTAATGTCATCACAAACTATGGTTTTATTACATATAACACCAATATCTATAAACTCTTTAAAAATATATCATTCGACAGCGACAGCCATCGCCAACTATAAACTATAAGAGAACAAACACCCAATTGCTCTTTGCTAGAAGAACCTGAATATTCAACAACGAATTCTACTTTAAAAAGTTCCTGAAGGAAGTTTTTACTGTTTTTAAATATGTTTATATACAGGGTGGTCTTGAAGAATCTTTCGAAATTTAAGGAGGCGATTCCTTGAATAATTTTGTGAAGAAAATATGAACATTAGTGCCGGTTAGTGCTAAACGGCTTAGTTTCACGCTTTTGTTTTGAATTTCGCTTATGAGAATGAAACTTTAATGACAAGACCGATAACTTCGAAATATTTATTAGTAAACTTTGTTGGGTGTTTGTAATGTTCGCCATCTCCTATGTCTTATACGATAAAAAAATCATAGTGACTGCGCCAGGATAAGACTGTTTTGAAAAGAGATGTAATCTAGCTGCCTATATATTGAGAAACAAATAAGAAATTTAGTTATTGCAATGGTTTTGTGCTTCCGCATATATTATTATACTAAAACCCGTGGCCAGCTTACGTCTGGCCCTGCCATCGTAAAGAAACGGTTAACAATAAAAATTCTTGCTTAAGCTGGTGGCCAGCCGACGTCCGGCCTTGCCAGCGTTAACAATACAAATGCGGTCTCGCCATTTGTGCGCGCGCGCCACTTGCTAGCATGCAGGCCGTTCATGCTGCGCTCGCCTGTTTACGGTTGGACGGCATCGGCTCTTATAATATAAGATATGAGTAATTCTATTAAAAGCTAGCCTTATTTAGATTTGCTAGCTCAATTATAATACAATTTCATTAATATAATACTAGCAACCCAGTGAGACAAATGTCTCATTTAAAAAAACAAAAAAGACCGTTTTTCAAATAGAACGCGTATTAAATAAAAACTGTACCCAGACCTGGAAGGTGTCAAAGTGGTACGCCGCATCGGAACATTCTGGAAGGTGTCAAAGTGGTTGCCTAACCGATCGAGGTTTTAAGGCGCAGAGGGTCGCAGCTCCGTTAGGCTGCTGAAACAGCGTACTGACACTTCCGGTTTTCGAGAAATCACGTGATTTCTCGAAAACCGGAAATTCGGTTCCTGACCTGACATGACCATTCCAAACATATAACTTTAATAACCGCCATTTCCGGAGTTCCTCAGGGTTCTAATTTAGGGCCCCTAGTATTCATACTTTTTATTAATGATATAGGGATCAAGTTAAATTCTAACATTTTAATGTTTGCTGATGATGTCAAGATCTTTCAACGAGTTGATCACAAGCAGGACTGTGTTAAGTTGCAGTTGGATGTTGACTTGCTTCTCAACTGGTGTACCGTAAATAAACTAGCGCTAAATATAGAGAAATGTAAAGTTGTGACATATACACGTAAATTTACTCCGCTCATCTTTGATTATAAAATCAATTCAATAGTGTTGGCACGCTTTGAACAAACAAAGGACTTAGGCATACTGTTTGATAATGAACTTACGTTTATCACTCATATTAATAATAAAGCCGGCCCATTTTTGCGAGAGCCGGTACATAGAAATTTACAAGCAGCGCGATATCTGTACAATGGGATGTAATCTATCGTTCAGGTATTCAACGGGGAGAAAGAACACCAGAGCAAAGTCTAAACGGCCTCGTCTCCCCGCGTAACCATCGCCAAATAATTACATTGGTCTCACTCCTCGCCGAAATCGTAAAAACGATCGATGCAAACCGCCACGATCGATGCGAACCGCCGCGATCAATGCGCGCTGTCCGTTGATCTTGGAGATCGCCGCGGAGGGCCGCTGAAATCTGCCGAGAATTTCGATTCGCCGACGCGAATATAATTTTAACGATCACCGGGTTCCGGGATTGCCTCTCCGTCGCCGGGTTGGGCCCCGGAATCTAAAAACGACAAAATATTGTGCGCCCGGGAGGGCTTTTGTGCCGCCTGAGATCCGAGTGATCAGAAGGTGACGCGCGCGCCCAAGCGCGCGCGACGCTTCTCAGGCCGGGGCAGCGGCCGTGCGCGGCGGACGTAACCCTACTACTTCGCGCGAGCAAGCGGGGGTCGAAGCGCCAGCTGAACCGGCGAAAATCTTCGACGACCGAGTGACCGGCAGGAAGTCTTGGGCCGGTTTCGTAAACAGGTACCCGCTCGGCTTCGACGGACTCGCTTGCAAGCTTACTTTCGGGTTATCGTCGCGGTCCCGCGGACCGGTACTAGCCGGATGAAGAGGGACGACGACGGCTCACCGTCACGAACCCTCCGTTACGCTCTCCGTCTCCGGCAACCCTATTTCGGCCCCACACCATCCGAGAAGCGATCGCGTCTCGCCACTTACGCGACAGCGGTTTGTTCAGTCTTTGCTCTTAAGTTTGTAACGTTGCGTTTCGGCGCTGGCGCAAGTATCGATCTCCGATCGGGTCTCGCTCAGCAACTCGCTTTTGCGCGCAACGTTTCTCCCAACGCTCTCGTGGGTTCGCTTTTTGACGATTCGCTCTCCGTGCGTGAATTGCATCTTTATTATTGTCTCGGGCGGACTTTAGGTTAATTGCCTCTAGAACTGCCCTCTGTGGGTTTGCTGCTTTTAAACTATAATCTTTGGGTTATAACCTTCAGATCGCTCCATTCGTATAGATCATCAGCGTGACACGCTAGCATCGGAGGGGAGTTCGAAGTGCGAGAAGAGAGTAGTGCCTATCTCTGCAAAGTTTCTCCCAACGCTCTCGTGGGTTTGCTTTTCGGCGACTACCTTTCCTTTCGTGCACTGCATCTTTATTATTGCCTCGGATGGACTTCAGGTTAATTGCCTCTAGACCTGCCGTCTATGGGTTTGCTGCCTTTAAACTATAATCTTTGAGTTATAACCTTCAGCTCGCTTCATTCGTATAGATCATCAGCGTGACACGCTAGCATCGAAGGGGAGCTCGAAGTGCGAGAAGATAGTAGTGCCTATCTCTGCAACGTTTCTCCCATCGCTCTCGTGGGTTACTTCTTCGACGACGGGGGACCGGTCATCTCTTCGCCCTCTCCTTGTCCGCGCGAGTTTTTCAAATCTGTCATTAATCGTACACTTAATATTATTTATCGCCCCTCGAGAGCGGGCCGGCTTTTTAGGTTAATGCCTTTATACTGCACCTTTCATTTATATGTGTTTGCGTTTAAACGCTTCATTGCCATACTTAACCTTTATTAGCCTCTCTACGCTCGGCCCTTTGCTGCCATCTATCCCACAATGTTTGCGCATAATAAGTATCTAGGAGAGATCGTAGTGCAAGACGAAAGTTACCGAAACGCCGCCGCCGCAGGTACTATTGCGGAAAAAATAATTCGCACGGCAAATTTTCCTAGTGCAAACGATGCTTATCGCAGTGGCTTTATGAAAGTGACACTGTCAAAATGCCGTATCACGTATTGTCAGAAGCTGAAAAAGCAATCGATATTGCGAAACTGGAGGAGGGATGGTCCTTGCAGAGGGTGGCAGAGCATTTGGGTTCTAATAAGTCCACAATTATGAGTTTGAAACGTAGGTGGAACGCAACGCACTCCTTGACACGTGTTGCTGGTGCAGGCCGGAAAAAGAAGTCCGCTCAGGAGGAGGACGATGCTCTGGCAAACTACGTTAGGAACCATCCCTTTACCACGGCAGTTGAAGCTAGGGAAGAAACTGACTTTCCCGCCGGTATCAGAACTGCGAAAAGTCGTACAAGACAATCTGGTTTAAGAAACTCTGTAGCGGCATGAAAACCCCTCTTGTCTGAAGAAAATATGGTTAGAAGAATGGACTTTGCCCATGAATATATCAACCGAGACAACGATGTCTGGAACAAAGTGATATTCAGTGACGAGAAAGTGTTTCAATCCGCAAAACAACGCCATTTTAAGAGTTTACCGCCCCAGAAATCAACGGTTCGAATAAAACTATTTGCACAAACATCAGCAAAGTGGAAGGTTTTCGGTCCATGTCTGGGCTTGGTTCTCCAGCGATGAGCCTGGCCCTCTTCATATTATAGACGGCCGTCTAACTGGCGAAAAGTATATAGAAGTTTTGAGAGACGTTATGCTTCCATCCGCAAGAGAAGGATTCCCTGACGATGATTTTGTCTTTCAACAGGTTGGACCAAATGGTTTTTCTTTCTCAATAATGCATCTAATATATATTTTTTAATAGGACAATTTCCCCTGTGCATACGGCAAGGGTTGTTAGGGTATGGATGGAGGACAACGAAATAACTGTTCTTCCGTGGCCCTCTCGAAGCCCGGATATGAACCCAATCGAAAACTTTTAGGGTTATATGATAAAAAATATTTATAGGGACGATTTTCGACCTCGAAATCGCGAGGAGCTTATTCGGACAATCCGAAACGAGTGGGCCACCCTTACGCGGGTATACACCCAAAGTTTGGCAGGAAGCATGAACCGCAGACTTGCCACTCTTCTAGAACAAAATGGAGGTTCTACTAAATATTAAATGCCAAGTTCAAAGCTTTGAATTAACGAAAACATTGTTTAAACTTTCTATAAAAATGCCTTCTATCATCTACACGTTGTTTTATTTGATTTAAATTCGCACCTCGTTTTTTATTAAAAGCATTAAACAGAATCTACGCGCGCCCCTGAACTTTGTGACATTAATCAATTCTGACATTGAAGAGAGGTTCAATACAATAAAATTTTTGAAATTCAGCCCACTTTCTATCGAAGCCGTGCGAATTATTTTTTCCGCAATGGTACGCGCGGGCGGGCGCGAGGCGGAGACCCCGTTGTCGGTTTGCAACGAAGACTATAAACTTCTACAGATCCTCTCGTACCGGATCATAGCCGGCACGTTTGCCAAGGCATACGTGCGGAACGACAACGTACGACGCTACAAAGTTTGACAAACCCGCCGCCGCTGGGCAAGCGAGCGACGCACGACCGGCGGCCGACACTCCGGACCTGGCGTCGCCCAGAAAGGGCGTCGCGCGGGAGGTCTTTCTCGTGGGAATCGCGCACGGCACAGAATTTCGCGGCGGTCCGAAGACCGCCGACTTGTCGTCGTTGACATCTCTAGGCTCCTTGGGAGCTTCCTGAATCGACATCATTATTAGTAGACGCACAGTCTATGCAACCACAAACGAAACCGCTTCTGTAGCGAACCTTTCGCTTGCGTTTCGTTAATGATCCTTCCTCAGGTTCACCTACGGAAACCTTGTTACGACTTTTACTTTCTCTAAGTGATTAAGTTGGGTCATCTTTCCAGCAGCATCCGCGACGTCAAAACGCCACCGCGTACCGGTCCGAAAATCTCACTAAATTATTCAATCGGTAGTAGCAATGGGCGGTGTGTACAAAGGGCAGGGACGTAATCAACGCGAACTTATAACTCGCGCTTACTGGGAATTCCTCGTTTATGGGGAACAGTTGGAAGCCCCATTCCCTAGCACGAAAGGGGTTTAGCGGGTTACCCGGGCCTCTCGGCCAGGCGGGACACGCTGATTCCTTTAGTGTAGCGCGCGTGCGGCCCAGAACATTTAAGGGTATCACAGACCCGTGATTGCTTAATCTCGTGCGGCTAGAAGCCGCCTGTCCCTCTAAAAAGAATTGTTTGTACCCCGACAGTAAAAACCAGGAGCGCACATCGTCGCCCGAACGCGCCAAGCCGGCGGGTCTTCGAGATGTTGGAAATACGCTTATTTAGCAGGCTAGAGTCTCGTTTGTTATCGGAATTAACCAGACAAATTGCTCTACCAACTAATAACGGCCATGCACCACCAGCCACTGAATCAAGAACGAGCTCTCAATCTGTCAATCCTTTCTGTGTTCGGGCCTGGTGAGGTTTCCCGTGTTGAGTCAAATTAAGCCGCAGGATCCACTCCTGGCGGTGCCCTTCCGACAATTCCTTTAAGTTTCAGCTTTGCACCCATACTTCCCCCAGAACCCAAAAGCTTCGGTTTCCCGGAAGCTGCCCGCCGAGTATCGGAGGAACGTCGGCGGATCGCTAGCTGGCATTGTTTATGGTTAGAACTAGGGCGGTATCTGATCGCCTTCAAACCTCTAACTTTCGCTCTTGATCAATGAAAGCGTTTTTGGCAAATGCTTTCGCTTCGGTCCGTCTTGCGACAATCCAAGAATTTTACCTCTAACGTCGCAATACGAATGCCCCCATCCGTTTCTATTAATCATTACCTCGGGGTTCCAAAAACCAACAAAATAGAACCGAGGTCTTATTCCATTATTATATGCACACGGTATTCAGGCAAAGTTTTAGCCTGCTTTAAGCACTCTAATTTGTTCAAAGTAAACGTGCCGGCCCGCCTCGACAGGACGTCCCGCGTAAACACGCCAGTTAAACACCGCGAGCGATGCACCGGCGGCGCGGGACACAGATTCGACTGCGAGCTTTTTAACCGCAACAACTTTAATATATGCTATTGGGGCTGGAATTACCGCGGCTGCAGGCACCAGACTTGCCCTCCAATTGATCCTCGTTAAAAAGTTTAGAGTGTGCTCATTTCGATTATGGAGCCTCGAATGAGTCCCGTATCGTTATTTTTCGTCACTACCTCCCCGTGCCGGGAGTGGGTAATTTGCCCGCCTGCTGCGTTCCTTGGATGTGGTAGCCGTTTCTCAGGCTCCCTCTGTGGAATCGAACCATGATTCCCCTTTACTACCATGGTAGGCACGGAACCTACCATCGAAGTTGATAAGGTAGACATTTGAAAAATGCGTCGCCGGCGCGAGGCAAAGTTATTCAGATTTGCCAGGGCAAACGACGACGGACGCGCGAGGCGACCACCGCCGATTGGTTTTGATTTAATAAAAGCACTCCTTCCGTTTCTGGTCGGAGCTCTGTTTGAATGTATTAGCTCTAGAATTACCACAGTTATCCAAGTAAATGTGGGTACGATCTAAGGAACCATAACTGATTCAATGAGCCTTTCGCGGTTTTACCTTAATTCGACTTGTACTGAGACATGCATGGCTTAATATTTGAGACAAGTATATGACTACTGGCAGGATCAACCAGAGAACTACACGCGCCTTTCGAAAACGACATCGGCGCACCCCTCGGTCGTTCGTTCGACGGTCGTTCGAAGTCTTATTTCGCGCGCGGCGCACGCGGTCGGACGCCGGAGCTCCCGAAAAGTACACGTGAACGCGCTAGAGAGCCGAAGCTGCGAATACGAAACTCCGCGAGAAAGAGACACACCGCGCTCTCTTCAAATCGTAAAACTATGTCCGTTCCCTGAGGATCGGCGCAAAGTCCTTGAAGGATCTTTACCTCTCCGAAAAAATAATCTCTTACGTACTCTCTCTCTCTCATCGTATTTGTCGTAGCTGGATTGAAAGCGGCGGAGTTTGTCTCTCGACATCGTCGGGACTGTGCGTTTAGACCACGAGGACGACGACGACGCGCTGCACTCTCAAGCGGTTTGTCGTTTGGGTCACTCGTCGTCGAAACATATTTTCGCACGGAAAGCGGTGAGCTATTGAAAGTATTAACCGGGGATTCCTTCGTCGGGCCGAAAAGAGCTCTCCGAAGTGCCGCCTCGATTTACTAGTCGTCCGCTTCCTGGGCCGCTGATGCAATTTTAAGACGCGACGCTAGACACCCGCGCACACGCTGCGCAGAACCGAACATCGATCGCTAGTGCTGGCAAAGGCTGAGAGTTTCTAGAAATTACAGTGGTTTCTCTTCTCGCCGAAATCGTAAAAACATCGCCGAGAAAGCTTCTCCGCTCGAAAAATCCTAGCCCGGCCCCTCTAATTTTGTGCAGTATTTGCTACGAAACCACCAAAACATTTTTGCGAGAGCCGGGGCATAGGAATTTACAAGCAGCGCGATATCCGTACAGTGGGATGTAATCTATCGTTCAGGTCGTCAACGGGGAGAAAGAACACAAGAGCAAAGTCTAAACGGCCTCGTCTCCCCGCGTAACCGTCGCCAAATAATTACATTGGTCTCACTCCTCGCCGGAATCGTAAAAACGATCGATGCGAACAGCCGCGATTAATGCGGGCTGTCCGTTGATCTTGGCGATTGCAACGGAAGGCCGCTGAAATTTGCCAAGAATTTCGATTCTTTGACGCGAATAGAATTTTATCGATCGCCGCAGACGGTGCTCGCGCAGCGGGTTCCTGAGCGGCCTTCCATCGGTGGCCAACCTCGCTCACTCAGGGCCGCTGAAATCTGCGGGCAATATCGATTTGCCGACGCGAATATAATTTTAGCAATCACCGCGGACGGTGTTCGCGCAGCGCGTCCCCGAGCGGCGGTCCATCGGTCGCCAAACTCGCTCGCTCCGGGCCGCTAAAATCTGTGGGCAATATCGATTTGCCAACGCGAATATAATTTTAGCGATCACCGCGGACGGTGTTTGCGCTGCGGGTCCCCGAGCGGTGGCCCGTCGGTCGCCAATCTCGCTGGGTCGGGGCCGCTGAAATTTGCCGGCAATATCAATTTGCCGACGCGAATATAATTTTAGCGATTACCGAAAACGGTGCTCGCGCTGCAAGTTCCCGAGCGGCGGTTCGATGGCCGCCAACTTCGCTCGGTCGGGAACGCTGAAATCTGAAGAGAATTTAAATTTGCCGACGCGAATATAATTTTAGCGATCACCGCGGACGGTGTTCGCGCTACGGGTCCCCGAGCGGCGGTCCGTCGGTCGCCAACCTCGCTAGGTCGGGGCCGCTGAAATCTGCCGACAATATCGATTTGCCGACGCAAATATAATTTTAGCGATCGCCGCGGACAGTGTTCGCGCTGCGGGTCCCCGAGCGGGGGCCCGTCGGTCGCCAACCTCGCTCGGTCGGGGCCGCTGAAGTCTGCCGGCAATATCGATTTGCCGACGCGAATATAATTTTAGCGATTGACGCGGGCGGTGTTCGCGCCTCGGGTTTCCGAGCGGCGGTCCGATGGCCGCCAACCTCGCTCGGCCGGGACCGCTGAAATCTGCCGACAATATCGATTTGCCGACGCGAATATAATTTTAGCGATCGCCGCAGACGGTTCTTGCGCTGCGGGTCCCCGAGCGGCGGTCCGTCGGTCGCCAACCTCGCTCGGTCGGGGTCGCTGAAATCTGCCGGCAATATCGATTTGCCGACGCGAATATAATTTTAGCGATCGACGCGGGCGGTGTTCGCGCCTCGGGTTTCCGAGCGGCGGTCCGTCGGTCGCCAACCTCGCTCGGCCGGGACCGCTGAAATCTGCCGAGAATTACAATACGCCGACGCGAATATAATTTTAGCGATCTCCGCGGACGGTGTTCGCGCTGCGGGTCCCCGAGCGGCGGTCCATCGGTCGCCAATTTCGCTCAGTCGGGGCCGCTGAAATCTGCCGGCAATAACGATTCGCCGACGTAAAATTAATTTAGCGATTACCGCGGACGGTGCTCGCGTTGCGAGTCCCCGAGCGGAGGCACGTCGGTCGCCAACCTCGCTCTGTCGGGGCCGCTGAAATTTGCCGTCAATATCAATTTGCCGACGCGAATATAATTTTAGCGATTACCGAAAACGGTGCTCGCGCTGCAAGTTCCCGAGCGGCGGTTCGATGGCCGCCAACCTCGCTCGGTCGGGGCCGCTGAAATCTGCCGGCAATATCGTTTTGCCGATGCGAATATAATTTTAGCGGTCGCCGCAAACGGTTCTTGCGCCGCGGGTCCCCGAGCGGTGGCCCGTCGGTGGCCAATCTCGCTCGGTCGGGGCCGCTGAAATTTGCCGGCAATATCAATTTGCCGACGCGAATATAATTTTAGCGATTACAAAAAACGGTGCTCGCGCTGCAAGCTCCCGAGCGGCGGTTCGATGGCCGCCAACTTCGCTCGGTCGGGAACGCTGAAATCTGACGAGAATTAAAATTTGCAGACGCGAATATAATTTTAGCGATTGCAGCGGACTGTGTTCGCGCTGCGGGTCCCCGAGCGGCGGTCCGTCGGTTGCCAACCTCGCTCGGTCGGGGCCGCTGAAATCTGCTGACAATATCGATTTGCCGACGCGAATATAATTTTAGCGATCACCGCGGACGGTGTTCGCGCTGCGGGTCCCCGAGCGGCGGTTTGTCGGTCGCCAACCTCGTTAGGTCGGGGCCGCTGAAATCTGCCGACAATATCGATTTGCCGACGCAAATATAATTTTAGCGATCGCCGCGGACAGTTTTCGCGCTGCGGGTCCCCGAGCGGGGGCCCGTCGGTCGCCAATCTCGCTCGGTCGGGGCCGCTGAAATGTGCCGACAATATCGATTTGCCGATGCGAATATAATTTTAGCGATCGCCGCAAACGGTTCTTGCGCCGCGGGTTCCCGAGCGGTGGCCCGTCGGTCGCCAACCTCGCTAGGTCGGGGCCGCTGAAATCTGCCGGCAACAACGATTTGCCGACGCGAATATAATTTTAGCGATCACCGCGGACGGTGTTCGCGCTGCGATTCCCCGAGCGGTGGCCCGTCGGCCGCCAACCTCGCTCGGTCGGAGTCGCTGAAATCTGCCGGCAATATCGATTTGCCGACGCGAATATAATTTTAGCGATCACGGCGGACGGTGTTAGCGCTGCGGGTCCCCGAGCGGCGGTTCGTCGGTCGCCAACCTCGCTAGGTCGGGGCCGCTAAAATCTGCTGACAATATCGATTTGCCGACGCAAATATAATTTTAGCGATCGCCGCGGACAGTGTTCGCGCTGTAGGTCCCCGAGCGGGGGCCCGTCGGTCGCCAATCTCGCTCGGTCGGGGCCGCTGAAATCTGCCGACAATATCGATTTGCCGATGCGAATATAATTTTAGCGATCGCCGCAAACGGTTCTTGCGCCGCGGGTCCCCGAGCGGTGTCCCGTCGGTCGCCAACCTCGCTCGGTCGGGGCCGCTGAAATCTGCCGGCAATATCGATTTGCCGACGCGAATATAATTTTAGCGATCGACGCGGGCGGTGTTCGCGCCTCGGGTTTCCGAGCGGCGGTCCGATGGCCGCCAACCTCGCTCGGCCGGGACCGTTGAAATCTGCCGAGAATTACAATACGCCGACGCGAATATAATTTTAGCGATCTCCGCGGACGGTGTTCGCGCTGCGGGTCCCCGAGCGGCGGTCCATCGGTCGCCAATTTCGCTCAGTCGGGGCCGCTGAAATCTGCCGGCAAAATCGATTTGCCGACGTAAAATTAATTTAGCGATTACCGCGGACGGTGCTCGCGTTGCGAGTCCCCGAGCGGAGGCACGTCGGTCGCCAACCTCGCTCGGTCGGGGCCGCTGAAATTTGCCGGCAATATCAATTTGCCGACGCGAATATAATTTTAGCGATTACCGAAAACGGTGCTCGCACTGCAAGTTCCCGAGCGGCGGTTCGATGGCCGCCAACCTCGCTCGGTCGGGAACGCTGAAATCTGACGAGAATTAAAATTTGCCGACGCGAATATAATTTTAGCGATTGCAGCGGACTGTGTTCGCGCTGCGGGTCCCCGAGCGGCGGTCCGTCGGTCGCCAACCTCGCTAGGTCGGGGCCGCTGAAATCTGCCGACAATATCGATTTGCGGACGCGAATATAATTTTAGCGATCGCCGCGGACGGTGTTCGCGCTGCGGGTCCCCGAGCGGGGGCCCGTCGGTCGTCAATCTCGCTCGGTCGGGGCCGCAGAAATTTGCCGACAATATCGATTTGCCGTCGCGAATATAATTTTAACGATTGCCGCGGACTGTGTTCGCGTTGCGGGTCCCCGAGCGGAGGTCCGTCGGTCGCAACCTCGCTTGGTCGGGGCCGCAGAAATCTGCCGACAATATCGATTTGCCGACGCGAATATAATTTTAGTAATCGCGGCGGACCGTGTTCGCGCTGCGGGTCCCCGAGCGGTTGCCCGTCGGTCGCCAATCTCGCTCGGTCGGGGCCGATGAAATCTGCCGACAATATCGATTTGCCGCCACGAATATAATTTTAGCGATTACCGAAGACATTGCTTGCGCTGCAAGTTCCCGAGCGACGGTCCGATGGCCGCCAACCTCGCTCGATCGGGAACGCTGAAATCTGACGAGAATTAAAATTTGCCGACGCGAATATAATTTTAGCGATCGTTGCGGACTCTGTTTGCGCTGCGGGTCCCCGAGCGGCGGTCCGTCGGTCGCCAACCTCGCTAGGTCGGGACCGCTGAAATCTGCCGACAATATCGATTTGCCGTCGCGGATATAATTTTAGCGATCGCCGCGGACGGTGTTTGCGCTGCGGGTCCACGAGCGGCGGTTCGTCGGTCGCCAACTTCGCTCGGCCGGGGCCGCTGAAATCTGCCGACAATATCGATCTGCCGTCGCGAATATAATTTTAGCGATCACCGCGGACGGTGTTCGCGCTGCGGGTTCCCGAGCGGCGGTCCGTCGGTCGCCAACCTCGCTAGGTCGAGGCCGCTGAAATCTGCCGACAATATCGATTTGCCGACGCGATTATAAATTTAGCGATCGCCGCGGACGGTGCTTGCGCTGCAAGTTCCCGAGCGGCGGTTCGATGGCCGCCAACCTCGCTCGGTCGGGAACGCTGAAATCTGACGAGAATTAAAATTTGCCGACGCAAATATAATTTTAGCGATTGCCGCGGACGGTGTTCGCGCTGCGGGTCCCCGAGCGGCGGTCCGTCGGTCGCCAATCTCGCTCGGTCGGGGCCGCTGAAATCTGTCGAGAATAGCGATTTGCCGACGCGAATATAATTTTAGCGATCGCCGCAGACGGTACTTGCTCTGCGGGTCCCCGAGCGGTGGTCCGTCGGTCGCCAATCTCGCTCGGTCGGGGCCGCTTAAATCTGCCGGCAATATCGATTTGCCGACGCAAATATAATTTTAGCGATTGCCGCGGACGGTGTTCGCGCTGCGGGTCCCCGAGCGGCGGTCCGTCGGTCGCCAACCTGGCTCGGTCGGGGCCGCTGAAATCTTCAGGCAATATCAATTTGCCGCCGCGAATATGATTTTAGCGATTACCGAAGACGGTGCTTGCGCTGCAAGTTCCCGAGCGGCGGTCCGATGGCCGCCAACCTTGCTCGGTCGGGAACGCTGAAATCTGACGAGAATTAAAATATGCCGACGCGAATATAATTTTAGCGATTGCCGCGGACGGTGTTCGCGCTGCGGGTCCCCGAGCGGCGGTCCGTCGGTCGCCAATCTCGCTCGGTCGGGGCCGCTTAAATCTGTCGACAATATCGATTTGCCCACGCGAATATAATTTTAGCGATTACCGAAGACGGTGCTTGCGCTGCAAGTTCCCGAGCGACGGTCCGATGTCCACCAACCTCGCTCGGTCGGGAACGCTGAAATCTGACGAGAATTAAAATATGCCGACGCGAATATAGTTTAGCGATTGCCGCGGACGGTGTTTGCGCTGCGGGTCCCCGAGCGGTGGCCCGTCGGTCGCCAACCTCGCTCGGTCGGGGCCGCTGAAATCTGCCGACAATATCGATTTGCCGACGCGAATATAATTTTAGAGATTACCAAAGACGGTGCTTGCGCTGCAAGTTCACAAGCGGCGGTTCGATGGCCGCGAACCTCGCTCGGTCGGGGCCGCTGAAATCTGTCGACAATATCGATTTGCCGACGCGAATATAATTTTAGCGATTACCGAAGACGTTGCTTGCGCTGCAAGTTCCCGAGCGGCGGTCCGATGGCCGCCAACTTTGCTCGGTCGGGAACGCTGAAATCTGACGAGAATTAAAATTTGCCGACGCAAATATAATTTTAGCGATCGCCGCAGACGGTACTTGCGCTGCGGTTCCCCGAGCGGTGGTCCGTGGGTCGCCAATCTCGCTCGGTCAGAGCCGCTTAAATCTGCCGACAATATCGATTTGTCCACGCGAATATAATTTTAGCGATTACCGAAGACGGTGCTTGCGCTGCAAGTTCGCAAGAGGCGGTCCGATGGCCGCCAACTTTGCTCGGTCGGGAACGCTGAAATCTGACGAGAATTAAAATTTGCCGACGCAAATATAATTTTAGCGATCGCCGCAGACGGTACTTGCGCTGCGGGTCCCCGAGCGGTGGTCCGTCGGTCGCCAATCTCGCTCGGTCGGGAATGCTGAAATCTGACGAGAATTAAAATATGCCGACGCGAATATAATTTTAGCGATTGCCGCGGACGGTGTTCGCGCTGCGGGTCCCCGAGCGGCGGTCCGTCGGTCGCCAATCTCGCTCGGTCGGGGCCGCTGAAATCTGTCGACAATATCGATTTGCCCACGCGAATATAATTTTAGCGATTACCGAAGACGGTGCTTGCGCTGCAAGTTCCCGAGCGACGGTCCGATGTCCACCAACCTCGCTCGGTCGGGAACGCTGAAATCTGACGAGAATTAAAATATGCCGACGCGAATATAGTTTAGCGATTGCCGCGGACGGTGTTTGCGCTGCGGGTCCCCGAGCGGTGGCCTGTCGGTCGCCAACCTCGCTCGGTCGGGGCCGCTGAAATCTGCCGACAATATCGATTTGCCGACGCGAATATAATTTTAGAGATTACCAAAGACGGTGCTTGCGCTGCAAGTTCACAAGCGGCGGTTCGATGGCCGCCAACCTCGCTCGGTCGGGGCCGCTGAAATCTGCCGACAATATCGATTTGCCGACGCGAATATAATTTTAGCGATCACCGCGGACGGTGTTTGCGCTGCGGGTCCCCGAGCGGCGGTCCGTCGGTCGCCAACCTCGCTAGGTCGGGGCCGCTGAAATCTGCCGACAATATCGATTTGCCGACGCGAATATAATTTTAGCGATCGCCGCGGACGGTGTTTGCGCTGCGGGTCCACGAGCGGCGGTTCGTCGGTCGCCAACTTCGCTCGGCCGGGGCCGCTGAAATCTGCCGACAATATCGATCTGCCGTCGCGAATATAATTTTAGCGATCACCGCGGACGGTGTTCGCGCTGCGGGTTCCCGAGCGGCGGTCCGTCGGTCGCCAACCTCGCTAGGTCGGGGCCGCTGAAATCTGCCGACAATATCGATTTGCCGACGCGATTATAAATTTAGCGATCGCCGCGGACGGTGCTTGCGCTGCAAGTTCCCGAGCGGCGGTTCGATGGCCGCCAACCTCGCTCGGTCGGGAACGCTGAAATCTGACGAGAATTAAAATTTGCCGACGCAAATATAATTTTAGCGATTGCCGCGGACGGTGTTCGCGCTGCGGGTCCCCGAGCGGCGGTCCGTAGGTCGCCAATCTCGCTCGGTCGGGGCCGCTGAAATCTGTCGAGAATAGCGATTTGCCGACGCGAATATAATTTTAGCGATCGCCGCAGACGGTACTTGCTCTGCGGGTCCCCGAGCGGTGGTCCGTCGGTCGCCAATCTCGCTCGGTCGGGGCCGCTTAAATCTGCCGGCAATATCGATTTGCCGACGCGAATATAATTTTAGCGATCACCGCAGACGGTGTTCGCGCTGCGGGTCCCCGAGCGGCGGTCCGTCGGTCGCCAACCTGGCTCGGTCGGGGCCGCTGAAATCTTCAGGCAATATCAATTTGCCGCCGCGAATATGATTTTAGCGATTACCGAAGACGGTGCTTGCGCTGCAAGTTCCCGAGCGGCGGTCCGATGGCCGCCAACCTTGCTCGGTCGGGAACGCTGAAATCTTCAGGCAATATCAATTTGCCGCCGCGAATATGATTTTAGCGATTACCGAAGACGGTGCTTGCGCTGCAAGTTCCCGAGCGGCGGTCCGTCGGTCGCCAACCTGGCTCGGTCGGGGCCGCTGAAATCTTCAGGCAATATCAATTTGCCGCCGCGAATATGATTTTAGCGATTACCGAAGACGGTACTTGCTCTGCGGGTCCCCGAGCGGTGGTCCGTCGGTCGCCAACCTGGCTCGGTCGGGGCCGCTGAAATCTTCAGGCAATATCAATTTGCCGCCGCGAATATGATTTTAGCGATTACCGAAGACGGTGCTTGCGCTGCAAGTTCCCGAGCGGCGGTCCGATGGCCGCCAACCTTGCTCGGTCGGGAACGCTGAAATCTGACAAGAATTAAAATATGCCGACGCGAATATAATTTTAGCGATTGCCGCGGACGGTGTTCGCGCTGCGGGTCCCCGAGCGGCGGTCCGTCGGTCGCCAATCTCGCTCGGTCGGGGCCGCTGAAATCTGTCGACAATATCGATTTGCCCACGCGAATATAATTTTAGCGATTACCGAAGACGGTGCTTGCGCTGCAAGTTCCCGAGCGACGGTCCGATGTCCACCAACCTCGCTCGGTCGGGAACGCTGAAATCTGACGAGAATTAAAATATGCCGACGCGAATATAGTTTAGCGATTGCCGCGGACGGTGTTTGCGCTGCGGGTCCCCGAGCGGTGGCCCGTCGGTCGCCAATCTCGCTCGGTCGGGGCCGCTGAAATCTGCCGACAATATCGATTTGCCGACGCGAATATAATTTTAGAGATTACCAAAGACGGTGCTTGCGCTGCAAGTTCACAAGCGGCGGTTCGATGGCCGCCAACCTCGCTCGGTCGGGGCCGCTGAAATCTGCCGACAATATCGATTTGCCGACGCGAATATAATTTTAGCGATCACCGCGGACGGTGTTTGCGCTGCGGGTCCCCGAGCGGCGGTCCGTCGGTCGCCAACCTCGTTAGGTCGGGGCCGCTGAAATCTGCCGACAATATCGATTTGCCGCCGCGAATATGATTTTAGCGATCGCCGCGGACGGTGTTCGCGCTGCGGGTCCCCGAGCGGCGGTCCGTCGGTCGCCAACCTCGCTAGGTCTTGGCCGCTAACATCTGCCGACAATATTGATTTGCCGCCGCGAATATAATTTTAGCGATCGCCGCGGACGGTGTTCGAGCTGCGGGTTCCCGAGCGGCGGTCCGTCGGTCGCCAATCTCGCTCGGTCGGGGCCGCTGAAATCTGTCGACAATATCGATTTGCCGACGCGAATATAATTTTAGCGATTACCGAAGACGGTGCTTGCGCTGCAAGTTCCCGAGCGGCGGTCCGATGGCCGCCAACTTTGCTCGGTCGGGAACGCTGAAATCTGACGAGAATTAAAATTTGCCGACGCAAATATAATTTTAGCGATCGCCGCAGACGGTACTTGCGCTGCGGTTCCCCGAGCGGTGGTCCGTGGGTCGCCAATCTCGCTCGGTCAGAGCCGCTTAAATCTGCCGACAATATCGATTTGCCCACGCGAATATAATTTTAGCGATTACCGAAGACGGTGCTTGCGCTGCAAGTTCCCAAGAGGCGGTCCGATGGCCGCCAACCTCGCTCGGTCGGAAACACTGAAATCTGACGAGAATTAAAATTTTCCGACGCGAATATAATTTTAGCGATCGTTGCGGTCTCTGTTCGCGCTGCGGGTCCCCGAACGGCGGTCCGTCGGTCGCCAACCTCGCAAGGTCTAGGCCGCTGAAATATGCCGACAAAATCGATTTGCCGACGCGAATATAATTTTAGCGATCCCGCGGACGGTGCTTGCGCTGCAAGTTCCCGAGCGGCGGTCCGATGGCCGCCAACCTCGCTCGGTCGGGAACGCTGAAATCTGACGAGAATTAAAATTTGCCGACGCGAATATAATTTTAGCGATTGCCGCGGACGGTGTTTGCGCTGCGGGTCCTCAAGTGGCGGTCCGTCGGTCGCCAATCTCGCTCGGTCGGGGCCGCTGAAAACTGTCGACAATATCGATTTGCCGACGCGAATATAATTTTAGCGATCGCCGCAGACGGTACTTGCGCTGCGGGTCCCCGAGCGGTGGTCCGTCGGTCGCCAATCTCGCTCGGTCGGGGCCGCTGAAATCTGCCGACAATATCGATTTGCCGACGCTAATATGATTTTAGCGATCGCCACGGACGGTGTTCGCGCTGCGGGTCCCCGAGCGGCGGTCCGTCGGTCGCCAATCTCGCTTGGTCGGGGCCGCTGAAATCTGCCGACAATATCAATTTGCCGACGCAAATATAATTTTAGCGATCACCGCAGACGGTGTTCGCGCTGCGGTCCCCGAGCGGCGGTCCGTCGGTCGCCAGCCTCGCTCGGTCGGGGCCGCTGAAATCTGCCGGCAATATCAATTTGCCGCCGCGAATATAATTTTAGCGATTACCGAAGACGGTGCTTGCGCTGCAAGTTCCCGAGCGGCGGTCTGATGGCCGCCAACCTCGCTCGGTCGGGAACGCTGAAATCTGACGAGAATTAAAATTTGCCGACGCGAATATAATTTTAGCGATCGTTGCGGTCTCTGTTCGCGCTGCGGGTCCCCGAACGGCGGTCCGTCGGTCGCCAACCTCGCAAGGTCTAGGCCGCTGAAATATGCCGACAAAATCGATTTGCCGACGCGAATATAATTTTAGCGATCCCGCGGACGGTGTTCGCGCTGCGGGTCCCAGAGCGGCGGTCCGTCGGTCGCCAATCTCGCTTGGTCGGGGCCGCTGAAATCTGCCGACAATATCAATTTGCCGACGCGAATATAATTTTAGCGATCACCGCAGACGGTGTTCGCGCTGCGGTCCCCGAGCGGCGGTCCGTCGTCGCCAACCTCGCTCGGTCGGGGCCGCTGAAATCTGCCGGCAATATCAATTTGCCGCCGCGAATATAATTTTAGCGATTACCGAAGACGGTGCTTGCGCTGCAAGTTCCCGAGCGGCGGTCCGATGGCCGCCAACCTCGCTCGGTCGGGAACGCTGAAATCTGACGAGAATTAAAATTTTCCGACGCGAATATAATTTTAGCGATCGTTGCGGTCTCTGTTCGCGCTGCGGGTCCCCGAACGGCGGTCCGTCGGTCGCCAACCTCGCAAGGTCTAGGCCGCTGAAATATGCCGACAAAATCGATTTGCCGACGCGAATATAATTTTAGCGATCCCGCGGACGGTGTTCGCGCTGCGGGTCCCCGAGCGGCGGTCCGTCGGTCGCCAATCTCGCTTGGTCGGGGCCGCTGAAATCTGCCGACAATATCAATTTGCCGACGCGAATATAATTTTAGCGATCACCGCAGACGGTGTTCGCGCTGCGGTCCCCGAGCGGCGGTCCGTCGGTCGCCAACCTCGCTCGGTCGGGGCCGCTGAAATCTGCCGGCAATATCAATTTGCCGCCGCGAATATAATTTTAGCGATTACCGAAGACGGTGCTTGCGCTGCAAGTTCCCGAGCGGCGGTCCGATGGCCGCCAACCTCGCTCGGTCGGGAACGCTGAAATCTGACGAGAATTAAAATTTGCCGACGCGAATATAATTTTAGCGATTGCCGCGGACGGTGTTTGCGCTGCGGGTCCCCAAGTGGCGGTCCGTCGGTCGCCAATCTCGCTCGGTCGGGGCCGCTGAAAACTGTCGACAATATCGATTTGCCGACGCGAATATAATTTTAGCGATTGCCGCAGACGGTACTTGCGCTGCGGGTCCCCGAGCGGTGGTCCGTCGGTCGCCAATCTCGCTCGGTCGGGGCCGCTGAAATCTGCCGACAATATCGATCTGCCGAGGCGAATATAATTTAGCGATCACCGCGGACGGTGATCGCGCTGCGGATCCCCGAGCGGCGGTCCGTCGGTCGCCAACCTTGCTCGGTCGGGGCCGCTGAAATTTTCCGACAATATCGACTTGCCGACGCGAATATAATTTTAACGATCACCGCGGACGGTGTTCGCGCTGCGGGTCCCCGAGCGGCGGTCCGTCGGTCGCCAACCTCGCTAGGTCGGGAACGCTGAAATCTGACGAGAATTAAAATTTGCCGACGCAAATATAATTTTAGCGATTACCGAAGACGGTGCTTGCGCTGCAAGTTCCCGAGCGGCGGTCCGATGGCCGCCAACTTTGCTCGGTCGGGAACGCTGAAATCTGACGAGAATTAAAATTTGCCGACGCAAATATAATTTTAGCGATTGCCGCGGACGGTGTTCGCGCTGCGGGTCCCCGAGCGGTGGTCCGTCGCTCGCCAATCTCGCTCTGTTGGGGCCGCCGAAATCTGTCGACAATATCGATTTGCCGACGCGAATATAATTTTAGCGATTACCGAAGACGGTGCTTGCGCTGCAAGTTGCCGAGCGGTGGTCCGTCGGTCGCCAACCTCGATAGGTTGGGGCCGCTGAAATCTGCCAACAATATCGATTTGCGGACGCGAATATAATTTAATCGATCGCCGCGGACGGTGTTCGCGCTGCGGGTCCCCGAGCGGGGGTCCGTCAGTCGCCAAGGTCGCTCGGTCGGGGCCGCTGAAATCTGTCGACAATATCGATTTGCCGACGCGAATATAATTTTAGCGATTACCGAAGACGGTGCTTGCGCTGCAAGTTCCCGAGCGGCGGTCCGATGGCCGCCAACTTCGCTCGGTCGGGAACGCTGAAATCTGACGAGAATTAAAATTTGTCGACGCAAATATAATTTTAGCGGTTGCCGTGGACGGTGTTCGCGCTGCGGGTCTCTGAGCGGCGGTCCGTCGGTTGCCAGTCTCGCTCGGTCGGGGCCGCTGAAATCTGTCGACAATATCGATTTGCCGACGCGAATATAATTTTAGCGATCTCCGCAGACGGTTCTTGCGCTGCGGGTCCCCGAGCGGTGGTCCGTCGGTCGCCAATCTCGCTCTGTCGGGGCCGCCGAAATCTGCCGACAATATCGATTTGCCGACGCGAATATAATTATAGCGATCACCGCGGACGGTGTTCGCGCTGCGGGTCCCCGAGCGGCGGTCCGTCAGTCGCCAACCTCGCTAGGTCGGGGCCGCTAAAATCTGCCGACAATATTGATTTGCCGACGCGAATATAATTTTAGCGATCACCGCGGACGGTGTTCGAGCTGCGGGTTCCCGAGCGGCGGTACGTCGGTCGCCAATCTCGCTCGGTCGGGGCCGCTGAAATCTGTCGACAATATCGATTTGCCGACGCAAATATAATTTTAGCGATTACCGAAGACGGTGCTTGCGCTGCAAGTTCCCGAGCGGCGGTCCGATGGCCGCCAACTTTGTTCGGTCGGGAACGCTGAAATTTGACGAGAATTAAAATTTGCCGACGCAAATATAATTTTAGCGATTGCCGCGGACGGTGTTCGCGCTGCGGGTCCCCGAGCGGTGGTCCGTCGCTCGCCAATCTCGCTCTGTTGGGGCCGCCGAAATCTGTCGACAATATCGATTTGCCGACGCGAATATAATTTTAGCGATTACCGAAGACGGTGCTTGCGCTGCAAGTTCCCGAGCGGCGGTCCGATGGCCGCCAACCTCTCTCGGTCGGGAACGCTGAAATCTGACGAGAATTAAAATTTGCCGACGCAAATATAATTTTAGCGATCGCCGCAGACGGTACTTGCGCTGCGGGTCCCCGAGTGGTGGTCCGTGGGTCGCCAATCTCGCTCGGTCGGAGCCGCTGAAATCTGCCGACAATATCGATTTGCCGACGCAAATATATTTTAGCGATTACCGAAGACGGTGCTTGCGCTGCAAGTTCCCAAGAGGCGGTCCGATGGCCGCCAACCTCGCTCGGTCGGAAACACTGAAATCTGACGAGAATTAAAATTTTCCGACGCGAATATAATTTTAGCGATCGTTGCGGACTCTGTTCGCGCTGCGGGTCTCCGAACGGCGGTCCGTCGGTCGCCAACCTCGCAAGGTCGGGGCCGCTAAAATCTGCCGACAATGTTGATTTGCCGACGCGAATATAATTTTAGCGATCACCGCGGACGGTGTTCGAGCTGCGGGTTCCCGAGCGGCGGTACGTCGGTCGCCAATCTCGCTCGGTCGGGGCCGCTGAAATCTGTCGACAATATCGATTTGCCGACGCGAATATAATTTTAGCGATTACCGAAGACGGTGCTTGCGCTGCAAGTTCCCGAGCGGCGGTCCGATGGCCGCCAACTTTGCTACGTCGGGAACGCTGAAATCTGACGAGAATTAAAATTTGCCGAAGCGAATATAATTTTAGCGATCGCCGCAGACGGTTCTTGCGCTGCGGGTCCCCGAGCGGTGGTCCGTCGCTCGCCAATCTCGCTCTGTCGGGGCCGCCGAAATCTGCCGACAATATCGATTTGCCGACGCGAATATAATTTTAGCGATTACCGAAGACGGTGCTTGCGCTGCAAGTTCCCGAGCGGCGGTCCGATGGCCGCCAACCTCGCTCGGTCGGGAACACTGAAATCTGACGAGAATTAAAATTTGCCGACGCGAATATAATTTTAGCGATCGTTGCGGACGGTGTTCGCGCTGCGGGTCCCCGAGCGGGGGCCCGTCGGTCGCCAATCTCGCTTGGTCGGGGCCGCTGAAATCTGCCGACAATATCGATTTGCCGACGCGAATATAATTTTAGCGATCACCGCAGACGGTGTTTGCGCTGCGGGTCCCCGAACGGCGGTCCGTCGGTCGCCAACCTCGCTCGATCGGGGCCGCTGAAATCTGCCGGAAATATCAATTTGCCGCCGCGAATATAATTTTAGCGATTACCGCGGACGGTGTTTGCGTTGCGGGTCCCCAAGCGGCGGTCCGTCGGTCGCCAATCTCGCTCGGTCGGGGCCGCTGAAATCTGTCGACAATATCAATTTGCCGACGCGAATATTATCTTAGCGATCGCCGCGGACCGTGTTCGCGCTGCCGGTCCCCGAGCGGCGGTCCGTCGGTCGCCAACCTCGCTAGGTCGAAACCGCTGAAATCTGCCGACAATATCAATTTGCCGACGCGAATATTTTAGCGATCGCCGCGGACGGTGTTCGCGCTGCGGGTTCCCGAGCGGCGGTCCGTCGGTCGCCAACCTTGCTCGGTCGGGGCCGCTGAAATTTGCCGACAATATCGATTTGCCGACGCGAATATAATTTTAACGATCACCGCGGACGGTGTTCGCGCTGCGGGTCCCCGAGCGGCGGTCCGTCGGTCGCCAACCTCGCTAGGTCGGGGCCGCTAAAATCTGCCGACAATATTGATTTGCCGCCGCGAATATAATTTTAGCGATCGCCGCGGACGGTGTTCCAGCAGCGGGTTCCCGAGCGGCGGTCCGTCGGTCGCCAATCTCGCTCGGTCGGGGCCGCTGAAATCTGTCGACAATATCGATTTGCCGACGCGAATATAATTTTAGCGATTACCGAAGACGGTGCTTGCGCTGCAAGTTCCCGAGCGGCGGTCCGATGGCCGCCAACTTTGCTCGGTCGGGAACGCTAAAATTTGACGAGAATTAAAATTTGCCGACGCAAATATAATTTTAGCGATTGCCGCGGACGGTGTTCGCGCTGCGGGTCCCCGAGCGGTGGTCCGTCGCTCGCCAATCTCGCTCTGTTGGGGCCGCCGAAATCTGTCGACAATATCGATTTGCCGACGCGAATATAATTTTAGCGATTACCGAAGACGGTGCTTGCGCTGCAAGTTCCCGAGCGGCGGTCCGATGGCCGCCAACCTCTCTCGGTCGGGAACGCTGAAATCTGACGAGAATTAAAATTTGCCGACGCAAATATAATTTTAGCGATCGCCGCAGACGGTACTTGCGCTGCGGGTCCCCGAGTGGTGGTCCGTGGGTCGCCAATCTCGCTCGGTCGGAGCCGCTGAAATCTGCCGACAATATCGATTTGCCGACGCGAATATATTTTTAGCGATTACCGAAGACGGTGCTTGCGCTGCAAGTTCCCAAGAGGCGGTCCGATGGCCGCCAACCTCGCTCGGTCGGAAACACTGAAATCTGACGAGAATTAAAATTTTCCGACGCGAATATAATTTTAGCGATCGTTGCGGACTCTGTTCGCGCTGCGGGTCTCCGAACGGCGGTCCGTCGGTCGCCAACCTCGCAAGGTCGGGGCCGCTAAAATCTGCCGACAAAGTCGATTTGCCGACGCGAATAGAATTTTAGCGATCGCCGCGGACGGTGTTTGCGCTGCGGGTTCCCGAGCGGCGGTCCGTCGGTCGCCAATCTCGTTTGGTCGGGGCCGTTGAAATCTGCCGACAATATCAATTTGCCGACGCGAATATAATTTTAGCGATCACCGCAGATGGTGTTCGCGCTGCGGGTCCCCGAGCGGCGGTCCGTCGGTCGCCAACCTCGCTTGGTCGGGGCCGCTGAAATCTGCCGGCAATATCAATTTGCCGCAGCGAATATAATTTTAGCGATTACCGAAAACGGTGCTTGCGCTGCAAGTTCCCGAGCGGCGGTGCGATGGCCGCCAACCTCGCTCGGTCGGGAACGCTGAAATCTGACGAGCATTAAAATTTGCCGACGCGAATATAATTTTAGCGATTGCCGCGGACGGTGTTTGCGCTGCGGGTCCCCAAGTGGCGGTCCGTCGGTCGCCAATCTCGCTCGGTCGGGGCCGCTGAAATCTGTCGACAATATCGATTTGCCGACGCGAATATAATTTTAGCGATCGAAGCAGACGGTTCTTGCGCTGCGGGTCCCCGAGCGGTGGTCCGTCGGTCGCCAATCTCGCTCGGTCGGGGCCGCTGAAATCTGCCGACAATATCGATTTGCCGACGCGAATATAATTTTAGCGATCACCGCGGACGGTGTTCGCGCTGCGGGTCCCCGAGCGGGGGCCCGTCAGTCGCCAAGGTCGCTCGGTCGGGGCCGCTGAAATCTGTCGACAATATCGATTTGCCGACGCGAATATAATTTTAGCGATTACCGAAGACGGTGCTTGCGCTGCAAGTTCCCGAGCGGCGGTCCGATGGCCGCCAACTTCGCTCGGTCGGGAACACTGAAATCTGACGAGAATTAAAATTTGCCGACGCGAATATAATTTTAGCGATCGTTGCGGACGGTGTTCGCGCTGCGGGTCCCCGAGCGGGGGCCCGTCGGTCGCCAATCTCGCTTGGTCGGGGCCGCTGAAATCTGCCGACAATATCGATTTGCCGACGCGAATATAATTTTAGCGATCACCGCAGACGGTGTTTGCGCTGCGGGTCCCCGAACGGCGGTCCGTCGGTCGCCAACCTCGCTCGATCGGGGCCGCTGAAATCTGCCGGAAATATCAATTTGCCGACGCGAATATAATTTTAGCGATCACCGCAGACGGTGTTTGCGTTGCGGGTCCCCAAGCGGCGGTCCGTCGGTCGCCAATCTCGCTCGGTCGGGGCCGCTGAAATCTGTCGACAATATCAATTTGCCGACGCGAATATAATCTTAGCGATCGCCGCGGACCGTGTTCGCGCTGCCGGTCCCCGAGCGGCGGTCCGTCGGTCGCCAACCTCGCTAGGTCGAGGCCGCTGAAATCTGCCGACAATATCAATTTGCCGACGCGAATATTTTAGCGATCGCCGAGGACGGTGTTCGCGCTGCGGGTCCCCGAGCGGGGGCCCGTCGGTCGCCAATCTCGCTCGGTCGGGGCCGCTGAAATCTGCCGACAATATCGATTTGTCGACGCGAATATAATTTTAGCGATCGCCGCAGACGGTTCTTGCGCTGCGGGTCCCCGAGCGGTGGCCCGTCGGTCGCCAATCTCGCTCGGTCAGAGCCGCTAAAATCTGCCAGCAATATCGATTTGCCGACGTAAAATTAATTTAGCGATCACCGCGGACGGTGTTAGCGCTGCGGGTCCCCGAGCGGCGGTCCGTCGGTCGCCAACCTCGCTCGGTCGGGGCCGCTGAAATCTGCCGACAATATCGATTTGCCGACGCGAATATAATTTTAGCGATCACCACGGACGGTGTTTGCCCTGCGGGTTCCCGAGCGGCGGTCCGTCGGTCGCCAACTTCGTTAGGTCGGGGCCGCTGAAATCTGCCGACAAAATCGATTTGCCGACGCGAATTTGATTTTAGCGATCGCCGCGGACGGTGTTCGCGCTGCGGGTCCCCGAGCGGGGGCCGGTCGGTCGCCAATCTCGCTCGGTCGGGGTCGCTGAAATCTGCGGACAATATCGATCTGCCGACCCGAATATAATTTTAGCGATTACCGCGGACGGTGTTCGCGCTGCGGGTCCCCGAGCGGCGGTCCGTCGGTCGCCAACCTCGCTCGATCGGGGCCGCTGAAATCTGCCGACAATATCGATTTGCCGACGCGAACATAATTTTAGTGATTACCGAAGACGGAGCTTGCGTTGCAAGTTCCCGAGCGGCGGTCCAATGGCTGCCAACTTCGCTACGTCGGGAACGCTGAAATCTGACGAGAATTAAAATTTGCCGACGCAAATATAATTTTAGCGATTGCCGCGGACGGTGTTCGCGCTGCGGGTCCCTGAGCGGCGGTCCGTCGGTCGCCAGTCTCGCTCGGTCGGGGCCGCTGAAATCTGTCGACAATATCGATTTGCCGACGCGAATATAATTTTAGCGATCGTTGCAGACGGTTCTTGCGCTGCGGGTCCCCGAGCGGTGGTCCGTCGCTCGCCAATCTCGCTCTGTCGGGGCCGCCGAAATCTGCCGACAATATCGATTTGCCGACGCGAATATAATTTTAGCGATTACCGAAAACGGTGCTTGCGCTGCAAGTTCCCGAGCGGCGGTCCGATGGCCGCCAACCTCGCTCGGTCGGGAACACTGAAATCTGACGAGAACTAAAATTTGCCGACGCGAATATAATTTTAGCGATCGTTGCGGACGGTGTTCGCGCTGCGGGTCCCCGAGCGGGGGCCCGTCGGTCGCCAATCTCGCTTGGTCGGGGCCGCTCAAATCTGCCGACAGTATCGATTTGCCGACGAGAATATAATTTTAGCGATCACCGCAGACGGTGTTTGCGCTGCGGGTCCCCGAACGGCGGTCCGTCGGTCGCCAACCTCGCTAGGTCGGGGACGCTGAAATCTGACGACAAAATCGATTTGCCGACGCTAATATAATTTTAGCGATCGTTTCGGGCGGTGTTCGCGCTGCGGGTCCCCGAGCGGGGGCCCGTCGGTCGCCAATCTCGCTTGGTCGGGGCCGCTGAAATCTGCCGACAATATCGATTTGCCGACGCAAATATAATTTTAGCGATCACCGCAGACGGTGTTCGCGCTGCGGGTCCCCGAGCGGCGGTCCGTCGGTCGCCAACCTCGCTCGATCGGGGCCGCTGAAATCTGCCGGAAATATCAATTTGCCGCCGAGAATATAATTTTAGCGATTACCGCGGACGGTGTTTGCGCTGCGGGTCCCCAAGCGGCGGTCCGTCGGTCGCCAATCTCGCTCGGTCGGGGCCGCTGATATCTGTCTATAATATCGATTTGCCGACGCGAATATAATTTTAGCGATCGCCGCAAACGGTTCTAGCGCTGTGGGTCCCCGAGCGGTGGCCCGTCGGTCGCCAATCTCGCTCGGTCGGGGCCGCTGAAATCTGCCGACAATATCGATTTGCCGACTCGAATATAATTTTAGCGATTACCGAAGACGGTGCTTGCGCTGCAAGTTCACGAGTGGTGGTTCGATGGCCGCCAATCTCGCTCGGTCGGGGCCGCTGAAATCTGCCGATAATATCGATTTGCCGAAGCAAATATAATTTTAGCGATCGTTGCGGACTCTGTTCGCGCTTCGGGTCCCCGAGCGGCGGTCCGTCGGTCGCCAATCTCGCTCGGTCGGGGCCGGTGAAATCTGCCGACAATATCGATTTGCCGACGCGAATATAATTTGAGCGATCACCGCGGACGGTGTTTGCGCTGCGGGTTCCCGAGCGGCGGTCCGTCGGTCGCCAACCTCGTTAGGTCGGGGCCGCTGAAATCTGCCGACAAAATCGATTTGCCGACGCGAATATGATTTTAGCGATCGCCGCGGGCGGTGTTCGCGCTGCGGGTCCCCGAGCGGGGGCCGGTCGGTCGCCAATCTCGCTCGGTCGGGGCCGCTGAAATCTGCCGACAATATCGATCTGCCGACGCGAATATAATTTTAGCGATCACCGCGGACGGCGTTCGCGCTCCGGGTCCCCGAGCGGCGGTCCGTCGGTCGCCAACCTCGCTCGATCGGGGCCGCTAATATCTGCCGACAATATCGATTTGCCGACGCGAATATAATTTTAGCGATTACCGAAGACGGTGCTTGCGTTGCAAGTTCCTGAGCGGCGGTCCGATGGCCGCCAACCTCGCTCGGTCGGAAACGCTGAAATCTGACGAGAATTAAAATTTGCCGACGCGAATATAATTTTAGCGATCGTTGCGGACTCTGTTCGCGCTGCGGGTCCCCGAGCGGCGGTCCGTCGGTCGCCAACCTCGCTCGGTCGGGGCCGCTGAAATCAGCCGACAATATCGATTTGCCGTGGCGAATATAATTTTAGCGATCACCGCGTACGGTGTTCGCGCTGCGGGTCCCCGAGCGGCGGTCCGTCGGTTGCCAACCTCGCTAGGTCGGGCCCGCCGAAATCAGCCGACAATATCGATTTGCCGTGGCGAATATAATTTTAGCGATCACCGCGTACGGTGTTCGCGCTGCGGGTCCCCGAGCGGGGGCCCGTCGGTCGGCAATCTCGCTCGGCCGGGGCCGCTGAAATCTGCCGACAATATCGATTTGCCGACGCGAATATAATTTTAGCGATCGCCGCAGACGGTTCTTGCGCTGCGGGTCCCCGAGCGGTGGCCCGTCGGTCGCCAATCTCGCTCGGTCGGAGCCGCTAAAATCTGCCGGCAATATCGATTTGCCGACGTAAAATTAATTTAGCGATCACCGCGGACGGTGTTCGCGCTGCGGGTCCCCAGCGACGGTCCGTCGGTCGCCAACCTCGCTCGCTCGGAATCGCTAAAATCTGCCGACAATATCGATTTGCCGACGCGAATATAATCTTAGCGATCACCGCGGACCGTGTTCGCGCTGCGGGTCCCCGAGCGGCGGTCCGTCGGTCGCCAACCTCGCTAGGTCGGGGCCGCTGAAATCTGCCGACAATATCAATTTGCCGACGCGAATATTTTAGCGATCACCGCGGACGGTGTTCGCGCTGCGGGTCCCCGAGCGGCGGTCCGTCGGTCGCCAACCTCGCTAGGCCCTGGCCGCTGAAATCTGCCGGCAATATAGATTTGCCGACGCGAATATAATTTTAGCGATCGCCGCGGACGGTGTTCCCGCTGCGGGTCCCCGAGCGGCGGTCCGCCGGTCGCCAACCTCGCTAGGCCGGGGCCGCTGAAATCTGCCGGCAATATCGATTTGTTGACGCGAATATAATTTTAGCGATCACCGCGGACGGTGTTCGCGCTGCGGGTCCCCGAGCGGCGGTCCGTCGGTCGCCCACCTCGCTCGGTCGGGGCCGCTGAAATCTGCCGACAATATCGATTTGCCGACGCGAATATAATTTTAGCGATCGCCGCGGACCGTGTTCGCGCTGCGGGTCCCCGAGCGGCGGTCCGTCAATCGCCAACCTCGCTAGGTCGAGGTCGCTGAAATCTGCCGACAATATCGATTTGCAGACGCGTATATTTTAGCGATCGCCGCGGACGGTTTTTGCGCTGCGGGTCTACGAGCGGTGGCCCGTCGGTCGCCAATCTCGCTCGGTCGGGGCCGCTGAAATCTGCCGGCATTATCAATTTGCCGACGCGAATATAATTTTAGCGATTACCGATGACGGTTTTTGCGGTGCGGGTCCCCGAGCGGTGGCCCGTCGGTCGCCAATCTCGCTCGGTCGGAGCCGCTGAAATCTGCCGGCAATATCGATTTGCCGACGTGAAATTAATTTAGCGATCACCGCGGACGGTGCTCGCGCTGCGGGTCCCCGAGCGGCGCCGGCGGTCCGTCGGTCGCCAACCTCGCTCGGTCGGGGCCACTGAAATCTGCCGACAATATCGATTTGCCGACGCGAATATAATTTTAGCGATTGCCGCAGACGGTTCTTGCGCTGCGGGTCCACGAGCGGTGGTCCGTCGCTCGCCAATCTCGCTCTGTCGGGGCCGCCGAAATCTGCCGACAATATCGATTTGCCGACGCGAATATAATTTTAGCGATTACCGAAGACGGTGCTTGCGCTGCAAGTTCCCGAGCGGCGGTCCGATGGCCGCCAACCTCGCTCGGTCGGAAACACTGAAATCTGAAGAGAATTAAAATTTGTTGACGCGAATATAATTTTAGCGATCGTTGCGGACTCTGTTCGAGCTGCGGGTCCCCTAACGGCGGTTCATCGGTTACCAACCTCGCTAGGTCGGGGCCGCTGAAATCTGCCGACAAAATCGATTCGCCGACGCGAATATAATTTTAGCGATCACCGCGGACGGTGTTCGCGCTGCGGGTCCCCGAGCGGGGGCCCGTCGGTCGCCAATCTCGCTTGGTCGGATCCGCTGAAATCTGCCGACAATATCGATTTGCCGACGCGAATATAATTTTAGCGATCACCGCAGACGGTGTTCGCGCTGCGGGTCCCCGAGCGGCGGTCCGTCGGTCGCCAACCTCGTTAGGTCGGGGCCGCTGAAATCTGCTGACAATAACGATTTGACGACGCGAATATAATTTTAGCGATTACCGCGGACGGTGTTTGCGCTGCGGGTCCCCGAGCGGCGGTCCGTCGGTCGCCAACCTCGTTAGGTCGGGGCCGCTGAAATCTGCTGACAATATCGATTTGACGACGCGAATATAATTTTAGCGATCACCGCGGACGGTGCTCGCGCTGCGGGTCCCCGAGCAATGGCCCGTCGGTCGCCAATCTCGCTCGGTCGGGGCCGCTGAAATCTGCTGACAATATCGATTTGACGACGCGAATATAATTTTAGCGATCACCACGGACGGTGCTCGCGCTGCGGGTCCCCGAGCGGCGGTCCGTCGGTCGCCAACCTTGTTAGGTCGGGGCCGCTGAAATCTGCCGACAATATCGATTTGCCGACGCGAATATAATTTTAGCGATCACCGCGGACGGTGTTTGCGCTGCGGGTCCCCGAGCGGCGGTCCGTCGGTCGCCAACCTCGTTAGGTCGGGGCCGCTGAAATCTGCTGACAATATCGATTTGACGACGCGAATATAATTTTAGCGATCACCGCGGACGGTGTTTGCGCTGCGGGTCCCCGAGCGGCGGTCCGTCGGTCGCCAACCTCGTTAGGTCGGGGCCGCTGAAATCTGCCGACAATATCGATTTGCCGACGCGAATATAATTTTAGCGATCACCGCGGACGGTGTTTGCGCTGCTGGTCCCCGAGCGGCGGTCCGTCGGTCGCCAACCTCGTTAGGTCGGGGCCGCTGAAATCTGCTGACAATATTGATTTGACGACGCGAATATAATTTTAGCGATCACCGCGGACGGTGCTCGCGCTGCGGGTCCCCGAGCAATGGCCCGTCGGTCGCCAATCTCGCTCGGTCGGGGCCGCTGAAATCTGCTGACAATATCGATTTGACGACGCGAATATAATTTTAGCGATCACCACGGACGGTGCTCGCGCTGCGGGTCCCCGAGCGGTGGCCCGTCGGTCGCCAATCTCGCTCGGTCGGTGCCGCTGAAATCTGCCGACAATATCGATTTGACGACGCGAATATAATTTTAGCGATCACCGCGGACGGTGCTCGCGCTGCGGGTCCCCGAGCAATGGCCCGTCGGTCGCCAATCTCGCTCGGTCGGGGCCGCTGAAATCCGCTGACAATATCGATTTGACGACGCGAATATAATTTTAGCGATCGCCGCTGACGGTTCTTACGCTGCGGGTCCCCGAGCGGTGGCCCGTTGGTCGCCAATCTCGCTCGGTCGGGGCCGCTGAAATCTGCCGACAATATCGATTTGCCGACTCGAATATAATTTTAGCGATTACCGAAGACGGTGCTTGCGCTGCAAGTTCACGAGCGGCGGTCCGATGGCCGCCAACCTCGCTCGGTCGGGGCCGCTGAAATCTGCCGACAATATCGATTTGCCGACGCGAATATAATTTTAGCGATCGTTGCGGACTCTGTTCGCGCTGCGGGTCCCCGAGCGCCGGTCCGTCGGTAGCCAACCTCGTTAGGTCGGGGCCGCTGAAATCTGCTGACAATATCGATTTGACGACGCGAATATAATTTTAGCGATCACCGCGGACGGTGTTCGCGCTGCGGGTTCCCGAGCGGTGGCCCGTCGGTCGCCAATCTCGCTCGGTCGGGGCTGCTGAAATCTGCTGACAATATCGATTTGACGACGCGAATATAATTTTAGCGATCACCGTGGACGGAACTCGCGCTGCGGGTCCCCGAGCAATGGCCCGTCGGTCGCCAATCTCGCTCGGTCGGGGCCGCTGAAATCCGCTGACAGTATCGATTTGACGACTCGAATATAATTTTATCGATCGCCGCTGACGGTTCTTGCGCTGCGGGTCCCCGAGCGGTGGCCCGTTGGTCGCCAATCTCGCTCGGTCGGGGCCGCTGAAATCTGCCGACAATATCGATTTGCCGACTCGAATATAATTTTAGCGATTACCGAAGACGGTGCTTGCGCTGCAAGTTTACGAGCGGCGGTCTGATGGCCGCCAACCTCGCTCGGTCGGGGCCGCTGAAATCTGCCGACAATATCGATTTGCCGACGCGAATATAATTTTAGCGATCGTTGCGGACTCTGTTCGCGCTGCGGGTCGCCGAGCGCCGGTCCGTTGGTAGCCAACCTCGTTAGGTCGGGGCCGCTGAAATCTGCTGACAATATCGATTTGACGACGCGAATATAATTTTATCGATCACCGCGGACGGTGCTCGCGCTGCGGTTCCCCGAGCGGTGGCCCGTCGGTCGCCAATCTCGCTCGGTCGGGGCCGCTGAAATCTGCTGACAATATCGATTTGACGACGCGAATATAATTTTAGCGATCACCGTGGACGGTACTCGCGCAGCGTGTCCCCGAGCAATGGCCCGTCGGTTGCCAATCTCGCTCGGTTGGGGCCGCTGAAATCTGCCGACAATATCGATTTGACGACGCGAATATAATTTTAGCGATCACCGCGGACGGTGCTCGCGCAGCGGGTCCCCGAGCGGTGGCCCGTCGGTCGCCAATCTCGCTTGGTCGGGGCCGCTGAAATCTGCTGACAATATCGATTTGACGACGCGAATATAATTTTAGCGATTACCGCGGACGGCGCTCGCGCTGCTGGTCCCCGAGTAATGGCCCGTCGGTCGCCAATCTCGCTCGGTCGGGGCCGCTGAAATCTGCTGACAATATCGATTTGACGACGCGAATATAATTTTAGCGATCACCGCGGACGGTGCTCGCGCTGCGGGTCCCCGAGCGGTGGCCCGTCGGTCGCCAATCTCGCTCGGTCGGGACCGCTGAAATCTGCTGACATTATCGATTTGACGACGCGAATATAATTTTAGCGATCACCGCGGACGGTGCTCGCGCTGCTGGTCCCCGAGTAATGGAACGTCGGTCGCCAATCTCGCTCGGTCGGGGCCGCTGAAATCTGCTGACAATATCGATTTGACGACGCGAATATAATTTTAGCGATCACCGCGGACGGTGCTCGCGCTGCGGGTCCCCGAGCGGTGGCCCGTCGGTCGCCAATCTCGCTCGGTCGGGACCGCTAAAATCTGCTGACATTATCGATTTGACGACGCGAATATAATTTTAGCGATCACCGCGGACGGTGCTCGCGCTGCGGGTCCCCGAGTAATGGCCCGTCGGTCGCCAATCTCGCTCGGTCGGGGCCGCTGAAATCTGCTGACAATATCGATTTGCCGACGCGAATATAATTTTAGCGATCACCGCGGACGGTGCTCGCGCTGCGGGTCCCCGAGCGGTGGCCCGTCGGTCGCCAATCTCGCTCGGTCGGGGCCGCTGAAATCTGCTGACAATATCGATTTGACGACGCGAATATAATTTTAGCGATCACCGTGGACGGTACTCGCGCAGCGTGTCCCCGAGCAATGGCCCGTCGGTTGCCAATCTCGCTCGGTTGGGGCCGCTGAAATCTGCCGACAATATCGATTTGACGACGCGAATATAATTTTAGCGATCACCGCGGACGGTGCTCGCGCAGCGGGTCCCCGAGCGGTGGCCCGTCGGTCGCCAATCTCGCTCGGTCGGGGCCGCTGAAATCTGCTGACAATATCGATTTGACGACGCGAATATAATTTTAGCGATCACCGCGGACGGTGCTCGCGCTGCTGGTCCCCGAGTAATGGCCCGTCGGTCGCCAATCTCGCTCGGTCGGGGCCGCTGAAATCTGCTGACAATATCGATTTGACGACGCGAATATAATTTTAGCGATCACCGCGGACGGTGCTCGCGCTGCGGGTCCCCGAGCGGTGGCCCGTCGGTCGCCAATCTCGCTCGGTCGGGACCGCTGAAATCTGCTGACATTATCGATTTGACGACGCGAATATAATTTTAGCGATCACCGCGGACGGTGCTCGCGCTGCGGGTCCCCGAGCTTCGATACGTCGGTCGCCAACCTCGCTCGGTCGGGGCCGCTGAAATCTGCCGGCAATATCGATTCGCTGACGCGAATATAATTTTAGCAATCGCCGCGGACGGTGCTCGCGCTGCGGGTCCCCGAGCGGTGGCCCGTCGGTCGCCAACCTCGCTCGGTCGGGGCCGCTGAAATCTGCCGGCAGTATTGTAACGCTAGCTCCCGTTTGAATTTGATTAATTCAATATTAAATATTATTTGCAAATTTAAACGTCGCCGACCTTTAGCGTTATCAAGAACCCGGCGTGTCACAGAAAGATAAGATAGCGCAGACCGAAGTTCCGCTTGTGATAACAGCGCGAACAAAGGCAAACCGCGCGCCGTTCCTCCCCTCCTAATAGCTTTACAAACCATATAAAAGAGCTTGCAGAACGCATTTGGACAGAGATTTTCCAAGAGATTCCCCAGAGATTCCCCAGATAGATTCCCAGCAAGTACCTAGTTTCCGATTATCCCTCCAGTCCTTCATCCTGTCCTGTCCAAAGAGGTTCCCCGTCGACTCTACCAGTACCTAGGGAGCCGTTCCGAGGCTTGGTTTAATTCAGTGGTCTCAATCGGCCGTCTGAAACGCCAGCCAATTTATCCTGTAAAATTCCTGGCAGCTAGTTCAGTTCAGTGGTTCTGTGAAGACGTCTGAAACGCCAGCTAATTATCTGTAGAATTCCTGACAGCTAGTTCAATTTAGTGGTTCTGTGAAGACGCCTGAAACGCCAGCTATTTTTCCCTGTGAAAATCCTGAACCGAAATCCGTTTATAATAGCAAAATGTCCAAATACCAATTTCCCGATTAATTGAAATTTGATACTTCGCTAAGCAGGCGCAATTATTAAAACTTTAAATTGGACGAGCCGTTTTACTGCTATTAATTACTAGAATTACAGTTAGCAACTCACCCAGGTATCCGCTGAGAGCTAGAGAATATAAGCCGCAAAGATCTCCTCCACAGAGCTTCGCAAACACGTGAACAATTGGAGGTTATTCAGCTGATCGAGGCGCCGCGACCACTGGTTGGATTTCGGCCGCAATATAGAATTTCCCCGCACCGAGGCAAAACCCCGGGGAGTGTATTAAACGACAAATCGTAGCTCCACAAACCAGGTGAGAAATAAGATAGTCGAACTAATTGTTGTTAATAATTCCCAGTAGCAAAACAACCAAACTGTCAAACTGCGCTGTGCCGTTGCGCTCGTCCCGACGAGCTACGAAATAGCGGCCCGACCGTTTACGACGTCCCCGAACGAATTGCGCACGAGCCCGTCTCCGCGAGAACCAGGAAGCGGCTACCGTCCGTAGAATCCGTAGCCGCCAGCACCAGGAAGTCGCGTTTTTATACGATCGTCAATCTTGTTCAATATACATCTCATTTATTTAAATTACACGAATATTTAATTATGTATTATAGTTACACAAAATAAATTGTTATACAGGATACTCCGTTGGTGTTTGCTTATATATGGTATATCTGAGCGAACGATTGAACTTTGCTCCGATTTATGAGCTATACCGTCCGCAGAAATTTTACAACCCTTATAAGCAGGGGCGAATATTACATGGCGTCTCCGAGCAGGAACGTGAACTCAGATATATGTACATAGATTGGCAAACACACACCTGCAGCTCCAGATGGTGCTTGAGTACCGAAAACCCTAAAAAATACCGAACCAGTAAATTTTGTTGTAATAATGCACAAAACCTGTTACAGCCTAGCCGTCCAGGGAAATCTACCAGAGTACAGAAACCGAGATGTTCCAGTCTAAAATTCCGAGTTTCCCGTCCAGGTCCTGTCTTTTCCAGATAAGATCTTTCCGAGATCCCGTCCAGTCCAGAAAATTCTTCTGCGACCCTCAGGGACCAGCGGCTTCACTGCTGGTACGGGATTTGCATCCCCGAGGTACCTTAGCTAATTCCCGACAATACTACGGACCGCCCGCGTAGTACCGTCTTCCGCAATGCCAGAAGAATTCCAGAAGAAGTCCGTAGTCCGCAGTCCGTCCGAGACAATTCGGATGTCTCGTCCGTAGAAATTTTGCAGGTACCCGTGTAAGCACCTGATGCTAGAGGAATGTAAATATACATGATTGCCGAATGCGAGTTTGAATGCCGCCCTAGTTAGTGCGAATAAATTCCCCTGTTATTCCCCTTTTGAAGCGTGCTTCCTTGTCCCCGTAAACCCGGATTTTGGCAGGAGATAGTAGACGATTAGTCAAAGCTTGAAGGAGAGAATGTGTTTTCCGTACCAGAATACCGTCCACCGTTTGCCCGAAACTGTATGCGAAATTTCCAGACAGCGTAGTTTAGAATGCGTCCCAGAGAGATCCTGTGCACCGTTTTTTTTTGAAATTGTATGCTGGTCTCCGCAGCCTCTGTAATAATTATTTGCCCCTGTTGCGGTGCCAATTGTAATATTAAGGCTCACGTTGCCTGTCAATTGTAATATAACCTCGCTTGAGGTATTGAATTTCTTATTTATATGATAAATATATTATATAACTTACCTCACAAACGTCAATATTTGACATACAAATATTGTTCAGTTATATCTTTCTAATTATTTAAATATTTGCTCCGGCTAGTCAGTAAAGCTAAAGAAATACTCCTTACCCTCAGCTGAATGGTGCTTCTTAATAACAAGTATTACTGATTGTTCAACTATTTGATTAATATAAAGTAATTTTATAGTTACTTTCAGGTCTTTTACTGATCTTCTAAATATCTTAATGACATTCAGATATGTTATTGAATTGTCAATGACGTAAGGATAGTCAAGTTTGTTTAAGATAACTTTTAATCAATATTAAAACCCAAAATCCCTAATTTACATACCCAATCTTAAATTAAATCAAAAAGGTTAGAATTTCTAAATATAATGACCTAAAATCGCCGAGTACTCAGAACACTATTATAATTTAGAAAATTAATAATAATTCTTAGTTCTAAATACAAGTTCACTAATATTAAACACACAATTTAAATATTCTTGAAGTATTCCAAAAGTTGTTCGAAAAGTTATGAAACAAACACTGACCTTAGCGTCGCTTTAGCGTAACCTGATCAGCAACCTATAGAATTCCTCTGCAAATGAAGCAGGACAGCTAACAGTAACTGGCTGGTTGAAATCTCCAATCCCCTTCCAAAAAGCTCTTTGGATGTGTTGCTATCTCCCAGATAGCACTTCTCAATTGAATGCACAACACACACGTAAACACTGGCTCTACGTTAATTATATTGAAAGTTATTAACTTGGTAATATAACTCCAATATGATATTGCAAACACTTCAATTATGTCGACTTGATAGACGATTTGATTTGCTGAATTTATTTTATATCATTACCAGATACTTCCTGTGTAATGATCTTTTAATTAAATTCAATTAAAAATACCAATTGGTTGGAATTGAACCACCATCGGTTTTAATATGACCGTCTCGAGTCGAGTTTCAAATTGAACTTTTTTATCATTCTGTTTATTGACTTCTCTTTGGTTACCCGTAACCATTCACAACATATCGATTGTACCTAAACTTTTTAAATTAACTATCTGGATATATTTTATATGAATAAATGTTCCATGCAGACTGCATGTAACATTACAGTTATTCCCTCCAATTTTAGAGCAAAAGATCGCAAAGAGCTTTTTCTTTAAAATTGTTAAATCTCCATTCTAATAACTATAACCATTGCAACCTAATAATTGTTAAATAATTAACGTATAACTTTAATCATTAATCAACCCACCATTGGATTAATTCATTGACAGTTATACAATGACATAAAGAATTCATTTACTTTTATACCAAGACATAACCTCTTTCCAATCAATATTATTTTTGACTTTGACATTAGATACAATCACATCATTTGGTACATCATTATTGAACGTTTTTGTGTGGTATTTTTTCAAATTAATTACATTTTGTGTATATTTATATTTATTTTGACCTGGATAATTTAATATATAAGCGTTTTCGCCTACTTCTTTTACTACTTCGTAAGGTCCTTCATATAACAAGAAAAACTTTTTTATTGTTCTTTCTAATGTCGATGATTGAACATGATTCCTAACTAGTACTAAATCTCCTTTTTTAAATTTAATTGGACGTTTTATAGCTTGATCATGTCTACGTTTTCGTCTTTGACCCTTTGCTAAAAATCTCTCTTGTGCTAATCTTATTTTTATTTCTAAGTTCAAGTCAGTTCTTTCAGGAAACTTAACTAATTTTTCTATCAACCTATCTGGTTTCTGACCTTTCATAAGTTCATATGGTGTCATTCCAATCGTATCATTTTCTACGCAATTGAACCAATCTTCTATTAATTTTACATAATTAGGCCATTTTGTGTGTTGCTCACTACAATAGCATCGAAACATCCTACCTAATTCCCTCATAACTCGTTCAACTGGATTAGATTGTGGATGATATACCGCTGAATATTTACATTCGATACCTTCCTCGTGCAATTTTTCTTTCCACATTCGGCTAGTAAATTGAGATCCATGATCGGATAGTATAGATATAGGTTTACCTACATTAATTATAAAATCGTTTATTATTTTATTTAATAAAGTACGAGTATTTGGTTTTTTAATACCGTATAGTTTTACAAATTTCGTAAATATGTCCTTGATTACAAAAATACAAGTCATTCCATATCTCCCTTGAGGTAAAGGCCCAAACAAATCTACAGATATTAGTTGTAACGGTTCTAATGCCTCAATAGTTTTCATTGTACTCTGTTGACTTTGATTGTTTATTTTAGTCTTTTGACATAATTCACAATACTTTAACACCTGATGCACTTTCCTATTTATATTTGTGATATAACATGTTTCTTTTAATAATGCCGTACATTTTTTTGTTCCAAAATGTCCGTATAGTTGGTGATATTCGTTTATTAATTCATTCTCTAGAATTTTTGGTATGCATATTAACCACCACTCTTCACTTCTTTTACATTTTCTAAATAAAATATTTTCATGTAATTTGAAATTTAATTTCAATTCTTCCCTTTTTCCATGATTGTTCGTATTCATTTCATTCTTTATCCACATTATATTTCTATCGTTGTTCTGATCATTTTCTAAATTACTAAATAATCTTGGTAATTGTGTTTTAGGTACCAATTCCTGAGTTAAAGCCACTACTAAAGGATTACTCTTCTTTTCATCACCATACACATACCTGGATAAGAAATCTGCTACTAGATTATCTTTACTTTTACAATATTTAATGGTTAATTTATATTCTTGTAAATACATACTCCATCTCATTAATCTAGCACTTAAAGCTTTGCAACTATTTAAAAATTCTAGAGCTTTATGGTCAGTTAAAATAATAGTTTCATAACCTAAAATGTACGTTCTGAATTTTTTACATGCAAACACTATAGCTAATAGTTCTAATTCAGTAATCATATAGTTCTTTTCGGCTTCTAATAATGTTCTACTGGCAAATATGACATTTTCTGTAGTCCCATCTTCGTTCAATTAAAATAAATGTGCACCTAATGCACATCCCGATGCATCTGTTGCAATATAAAAAGTTTTATTAAAATCTGGATGTGATAAAGTTATTATTTTCAAAAATCTTTCCTTTATGAGTTGGAATGCTTGTTGTTCCTCTTCTTTCCATGTCCATTTATTATTTTTCTTTAATAAATGCGCTAATTTATTTACCGAATTCGCATAGTTATTTACAAATTTTCTATAAAAATTACATACACCTAAGAAAGATTGTAATTCTTTTTTGTTCTTCGCTGCTTTAAAATCTTGTATTGTTTTGATTTTTTCAGGATCAACCTCTATTCCTTGCGGACTAATTATATATCCTAAAAATTTAATTTGATTCATTAACAAGTCTGTTTTCTCACCATTTACAGTCATGTTAGCATTCTTTAATTTTTCCAAAACCAATGTTAACTGGTTTCGATGTTCTTCTAGTGTTCTAGAAGCCAAGAGAATATCATCGACGTATACTGTTGCAAAACTTAAAACTTGTGGACCTAACACATGGTCAAGACATTTACTGAATACTGCAATTGAAACATTTAAGCCAAAAGGTAATACTTTAAAATGATAACTTCTTCCATTAACTAGAAAAGCAGTATATTTTCTTGAACTTTCATGTAGCTTTATTTGCCAATAACCACAAGTTAAATCTAACGATGATAAAAATTTCACCCCGTTGAATTTTTGTAGTAACTCATTTATCGACGGTGGTGATTCTCTGTCTTCTACCAATATTGTATTTAATCTTCTTGCATCCAAACATATCCTTACTGAACCATTCTTTTTTGTTACTACTACAATAGGATTAGAATATGGTGAATTTGAATGTTCTATAATACCGAAATCTAACATCCTTTTTATTTCCTTTTCAACAGCTGCTCTTTTGGAAAATGGTATCGGATACGATTTCTGTACAAATACTGTTTCATCTTTTACCTGTAGTTTACATATGTATTTATTACATAAACCAGGTCTATCAGAAAATGTGTTCTCATATTTTTCTAAAATATCTTGTACATTAACTAATTGCTTATTATTGATAAAATGTTGTATATTATTAATCGATATTTGTTCGTTTACTATATAACCTAATTCCTTTGGTGATTGAAATGGTTTCTTTACTTCATCATCTTCTAACAAAATCATGTTTATATCAAATCGTTTGATATTTTGTATATCCCAGTTTAAAGGTGCTATTAATTTCAATTCGTTTGAGACTAATTTATTACTACTTAAATTCTTTTTAAAAGAAACTTCATACCTTTGGTCTTGATCTATAAATTCCATCTTTTTAGTATGAAAATCTAGATTAGCTTTAACTTTGTACATCCAATCCATACCTAGTATTGACGTGGTATTTAATTGACTTACAATCAAAAATACTATCTGGTGCTTTGAGTATCCCATATCTACCAAAAGTAACACTTGTTTTTTAACCTTACGTATTCCCCCAGTGACACCTTGAATTGTTAAGTTTATTGCTGGTAAAATAGGTATTTTATTATTATTTGTTAAAATTCTTTCTAACATTTCCTCTGACATAACACTGACAGTACTACCTGTATCTATCAATAGTTTTTGTTGTATACCCTCAATTTCAACATTTAAATACGGCAATTCTTGAATAACTACTTCTTTTTCTGTCCCTAACTCTTCAGTTTCCAAATCAATTACATTGTTAACATTTCTAACTGTTTTTGAATTTTGACATTGCTTAAAGTAATTTCGTACAAAATTTATGTGATTTACTTGCTCCTTTGTAACCCTACTTTTAACAATCGGAGCTTGTTGTCTAGGGTCATTTAGTTTTCCTGGACTTGGTCATTACTAGGTGTAATACTCCTAGTTTGTATTGGCATGTTTGAATTATTGCCGGTTTGTACAGTAAAAGTATTCGCATTCCTATCTCTACCTTGCCCATAATTTGCAAACCTGACATTTCTATTATTATTGTCACTTTGACCATAAGAATTGTTGTTAAATCTATTTCTAGTACCAAAGTTGTTCGTATTCCTGTTAGCAAAGTTCGTTGTATTATTTCGTGTATCTACCATCTGATTATTCTGGTGATTTCCATCTGACATTCTTTCTCTTGTGTCAAATTTGCTATTAAACTGTCTATTTTCTAAACCTTCCAATACCTTTAACATATTTTCTACATTTCTGACTTGAGACGCTACTAAAGCCGTTTGAATGTCAATAGGGAAGTGTTTACTTAGCGCTTCAACAAGGATTTCCTCGGATATTTTTGGTTCTAAGTATTGCACTCTTCCTATCCAGTACCATACATGCTTAGTGAAACTACCAAACTTAGGATTATATACCCTTGGTATATGAATTTCGGCCCTAGCTTTCTCTTGAATATATTGTGACCAATACCTATTAATGAAGTCAGCTCGAAACGCTTCATAATTTGCCCATTCGTTAATATGACTTTCCGCCCAAATGTTGATTTCATTTACTAAACATTCTACTGCGATATTTAATCTTTGTCGTCCTGTAATTCGCATAGTAGTAAAATAATTTTCAAGTTTTTTCAAAAATTTGACGGGATGTAAAACCTGCCTGTTCCCATCAAATTTTGGTTTCTCACTATTTGTTGGCATTATTATCCCTCCTGTAAAATTGACATTACCACCACTATTTGTATGTACTTGCCTTTCCTCCTTTAAATCTTTGACTTCATCATGCAAAGTTACTATTTGACATTCGACTTTATTTTGCAATCTGTCAAAATTCACTTCTAAATGATCCAACTGAACTTTATTTCGAACAATTCCTGCTTTAACCAAACCTATTTCCTTTTCAATTGGCTCTATTTTGTTAACTAACTGGTTTTCTACCTGTTCTTGTACTCTATTTATATTAATTTGATTTACCTCTTGAAACGTCATCAATTTGGCCTCAATTGTGTCTATTTTGTTTGACATTATGTTTTCTACTGAACTTACCCTGTTCAAAATTTCCTGACTAACTTTATTTAAACTTTCCTGGTTATTAGTTGACATTTTAGTCATCATTTCCTGGTTATTGTTTGCCATTTCACCTTTTATGTCAGTTGACATTTGAGTCATCATTTGTTGCATTAATTTTAACATATTATTTTCAGTGGTGCTATTCCCTGTACTAACCCCTGATGTACTAGCCTCTACTATTGAATTGACTTCCATATTTGTTACATTGTCACATTGTTCAAATCTAATTGCCTCCATTTTATTAAGGTTTCTTGCTGGTTTTTTAAAACCTGACCTTAAATTCATGAACTAAAAAGTTTTCTTGTTATATAAGCCCTATCGAGCTCCACGTTGACGCGTCAATTGTAATATTACTTGCCCCTGTTGCGGTGCGAATTGTAATATTAAGGCTCACGTTGCCTGTCAATTGTAATATAACCTCGCTTGAGGTATTGAATTTCTTATTTATATGATAAATATATTATATAACTTACCTCACAAACGTCAATATTTGACATACAAATATTGTTCAGTTATATCTTTCAAATTATTTAAATATTTGCTCCGGCTAGTCAGTAAAGCTAAAGAAATACTCCTTACCCTCAGCTGAATGGTGCTTCTTAATAACAAGTATTACTGATTGTTCAACTATTTGATTAATATAAAGTAATTTTATAGTTACTTTCAGGTCTTTTACTGATCTTCTAAATATCTTAATGACATTCAGATATGTTATTGAATTGTCAATGACGTAAGGATAGTCAAGTTTGTTTAAGATAACTTTTAATCAATATTAAAACCCAAAATCCCTAATTTACATACCCAATCTTAAATTAAATCAAAAAGGTTAGAATTTCTAAATATAATGACCTAAAATCGCCGAGTACTCAGAACACTATTATAATTTAGAAAATTAATAATAATTCTTAGTTCTAAATACAAGTTCACTAATATTAAACACACAATTTAAATATTCTTGAAGTATTCCAAAAGTTGTTCGAAAAGTTATGAAACAAACACTGACCTTAGCGTCGCTTTAGCGTAACCTGATCAGCAACCTATAGAATTCCTCTGCAAATGAAGCAGGACAGCTAACAGTAACTGGCTGGTTGAAATCTCCAATCCCCTTCCAAAAAGCTCTTTGGATGTGTTGCTATCTCCCAGATAGCACTTCTCAATTGAATGCACAACACACACGTAAACACTGGCTCTACGTTAATTATATTTTAAGTTATTTACTTGGTAATATAACTCCAATATGATATTGCAAACACTTCAATTATGTCGACTTGATAGACGATTTGATTTGCTGAATTTATTTTATATCATTACCAGATACTTCCTGTGTAATGATCTTTTAATTAAATTCAATTAAAAATACCAATTGGTTGGAATTGAACCACCATCGGTTTTAATATAACCGTCTCGAGTCGAGTTTCAAATTGGACTTTTTTATCATTCTGTTTATTGACTTCTCTTTGGTTACCCGTAACCATTCACAACATATCGATTGTACCTAAACTTTTTAAATTAACTATCTGGATATATTTTATATGAATAAATGTTCCATGCAGACTGCATGTAACATTACACCTCTACAATTTTCCCAGTAAATTGTGTGAGAATAGGTTATCCTGGAACCTAGATGTTTCACACGCTGAGAGAATCCCGGAATAATTGAAGGTCGAAACCGCGACTGTACCGGCTCCAGTATTAATAGGTTATCCTGAAATTTAGATGTTTCACACGCTGAGAGAATCCCGGAATAAATGAAGGTCGAAACCGCGACTGTACCGGCTCCAGAATTTAAATTTTAAATGTTTGAATATTTGAAAGTTTGAACGTTGGCCGAATTGAAAACTGAGACGGCAGTTTTGCAATCGCCTGCAATGTGAGTTTGTGTGCACTCCTTGAACGTGTCATTTCGCCCCAGTGCCTATAAGAAGCGCGCGTTCACTCCGTCGAGTGCACATTTTTGTGCAATAGAGTGCAGCCCATGAAATGGCATCCAGGCCATTGCCAGGAATACATAATCCCAGAATGTATGCTGAAGAATGTGAATGATATCTTGAAGGACCTGTAGGTCGAAAGCGCGACGCCGCCGTGTCCTGAAGAGTGCATGTGTATCGCATATGTATGTTTCTCCGCCGACAGAATATAAGTTGAAACCGCAACCTCTGTATTCGACTAGGCCAGAATTTAGAGTAAAAATTGTACTCATCCTGTATATAGTTTCCGAAGAAACATCCATTGCATGTGTATCGCGTATGTATGTTTTTCCGCCGACAGAATATAAGTTGAAACCGCCACCTCTGTACTCGACTAGGCCAGAATTTAGAGTAAAAATTGTACTCATCCTGTATATAGTTTCCAAAGAAACGCCCGTTAGAAATTTGTACTAATCCTGTATATAGTTTCTAAAGAAACGCCCGTTAGAAATTTTTACTCATCCTGTATATAGTTTCCGAAGAAACACCTGTTAAAATTTTACTCATGCTGTATATAGATCCTAAAGAAACGCTTGTTAAATCTAGCACCCTCGCGTTTCCCAGTTTGAATGTTTTCTGTGTTATCCCTGCATTGTTTTGAGAACCCCCTTGAAGGAGGTGCCCACCGAACTCCCGTTTCCTCCGAAGGGACCGGCATATGTAACGCTAGCTCCCGTTTGAATTTGATTAATTCAATATTAAATAATATTTGCAAATTTAAACGTCGCCGACCTTTAGCGTTATCAAGAACCCGGGGTGTAACAGAAAGATAAGATAGCGCAGACCGAAGTTTCGCCCGTGATAACAGCGCGAACAAAGGCGAACCGCGCGCCGTTCCTTCCCACCTAATAGCTTTACAAAGCATATAAAAGGGCTTGCAGAACGCATTTCGACAGAGATTTTCCAAAAGATTCCCCAGAGATTCCCCAGATAGATTCCCAGCAAGCACCTAGTTCCCGATTATCCCTCCAGTCCTTTATCCTGTCCTGTCCAGAGAGTTCCATCGTCGACTCTACCAGTATCTAGAGAACCGTTCCGAGGCTGGGTTTAATTCAGTGGTCTCAATCGGGCGCCTGAAACGGCAGCCAATGTATCCTGTAAAATTCCTGACAGCTAGTTCAATTCACTGGTTCTGTGAAGACGCCTGAAACGCCAGCTAATTTTCCCTGAGAAAATCTTGAACCGAAATCCGTTTATAATAGCGAAATGTCCAAATCCCAATTTCCCGATTAATTGAAATTTGATACTTCGCTAAGCCGGCGCAATTATTAAAACTGTAAATTGGGGGAGCCGTTTCACTGCTATTAATTACTAGAATTACAGTTAGCAACTCACCCAGGTATCCGCTGAGAGCTAGAGAATATAAGCCGCAAAGATCTCCTCCACAGAGCTTCGCAAACACGTGAACAATTGGAGGTTATTCAGCTGATCGAGGCGCCGCGACCACTGGTTGGATTTCGGCCGCAATATAGAATTTTCCCGCACCGAGGCAAAACCCCGGGGAGTGTATTAAACGACAAATCGTAGCCGCACAAACCAGGTGAGAAATAAGATAGTCGAACTAATTGTTGTTAATAATTCCCAGTAGCAAAACAACCAAACTGTCAAACTGCGCTGTGCCGTTGCGCTCGTCCCGACGAGCTACGAAATTGCGGCCCGACCGTCCACGACGCACACTGGGGCAAAGGCTCCGAAAAGCTGGCCAAAACCTCAAATTTTAAATTCCACAATTCAAGTCTTTTGACCCATGAGTCATTAAGGCAAACTACCTGGCAGTATTGTTACCAACACGTGCTGTGCTGTGCTGTATTTTGCTCTGTTAAAATAGTAAATCCTGAGTGAAACTGACTAATAATTAATAGTTCTGCCGGTCTTCACATCTGCTTGTAAGTTATGCCTCTGATAAAAAATTGTTCTTATTGCGATAAGCCACTATCTTATGAAAAGGAGACTATATGCATTTGTGATAAATGCCGGTTACCACTACATTCTACCTGTTCGGGCCTCTCCCGCACTGATGCGCAACTTCTCACCATCACCGATGTAAAGCGAAAACCAACATTTCATTGTGATAACTGTGTGCGCCAAATAAACGAAGTTTTCGAATTAAAACAAATGATACATAAATTAACAGCTGAAGTGGAAAAGCTCAAACAAACATCTTTACCCACACCTGATACGCTATCAGATGACTCTTATGAAACAATTCTAAGCGAACTTAATGAAAGAAACAAAAGAGCATCTAATATAATCATTTACAATGTAGAGGAATCTACGTCCGAGTCTAAAGATGATAGGATTGCTCACGATATCGCACAAGCCGCTCAAATAATGCAAAGTATTTCGAAGGTCGATACGACTTGCTTGCAGGTAGTTAGATTAGGCAAACCAAAACCTGCAATAATGCGACCGTTAAAAGTTATTCTCAAGAATTCAGCTGAAGTTAAGGAGCTACTTAAAAATAAAACATCTTTGAATAAAGGAAATGCAAAAAACATACGCCTAGCGGCAGATCAAACTATTATGCAACGGAAACACTTAGACGGACTGCGAAAAACCTTAAGCGAACGATTACAAAATGGGGAAGTTAACTTAACAATTAAGTATGTACACGGAGTTCCCAAGATAGTAAATACAGAAACCCCAAAAAAGTAAATAACATCACCACCCCTACTCACACTCCTTCCCCTCAGAAGTATAAAAAGCTGCGAATTGGCCACGTAAACATAAGATCGTTAGTCCCTTCTTTTGATGTATTTAGTGATTTTGTAGTAGAACATAATTTTCACCTCGTCGCAGTTACTGAAACCTGGTTAGCGCCATCGTTTCCCTCCGAGTTAATTCAACTACAGGGCTACCAGTTAATACGCCACGATAGAGACACGAGAGGAGGGGGAGTGTGCTGGTATATACAAAATAATCTATCGTACAAGTTAATAAACACCGATCATCTATCTAAGATATGCAGCGAACAAATATGGCTATGTTTAAAAATTGCTAATGTAAAAATTGCCACGGGAGCTATCTACATACCGCATATTAACAATGCTGCGCTTGAAGAAATTGAATCTGCTTTAGCAAATATTGCAATAACCGTAGATGAAATTTTACTCGTTGGAGACTTAAATGTTGATGTTTTAGAACAAGAATCAATATATTCCCGTAGTCTGAAAAATATTCTAGATTCATTCGATCTTAGACAAATCATAACTGAGCTTACGAGAATTACTTCACAATCTGAAACCTTAGTCGATGTCATGTGTATTTCTAGGAACATTGAAGAAAACTTACATGGAAATATTGATTTACCGATGAACGCAACAGATCATATGCTAACATACTGTGAACTAAACTATGGCATCACAAAACTTAATCCAAAGATTGTTACATACCGATCCTACAAACATTTCAATATGGACGATTTTGTAAAAGACGCAGCTAGGGTGAATTGGAAATATCTGCAGGAACTTGAAAATATAGATAATAAAGTGGGATATTTGAACGACCAAATTATAAATTTATTTGATCGTCATGCACCAATAACAACCGTTACAATACGACATGCCTATAAACCGTATATAACTGACAATATAAAATTAATTATAAAGTTAAAAAATAACGCCTATAAAAAATATCAAAAAACTAAACTTCAACGTGATCGTGACTACTACAAACAGCTAAAGAACTTTTTGTCAACTGCCATGAAGAATGAGAAAGCTGCATACATACAACATCAGATACGTATAAACAAATTTAAGCCTCGTGTATTGTGGAAGCAATTTGCCCAATGGAATGTACATACTAAACCGGAACTTAAAATAGCTGAACATTTAAAAGATCCAAATTTAACGAGTCTTTTCTAAGTAATATTGAAAAGGAAACAATTAACGATGAATTACTGGACTTCTTTCGTCAGCAAACTCGTAATGATATACAATTACAATCCGAATGTACCTACCAAACATCTGCTGAGGAAGTTGAAAAAATCATTGTCAACCTGAGGTCAAACGCTACTGGAGTAGATGGAATCAACTTATACATGATAAGACTAGTTCTTCCGTTTTGTATAAATGAGTTAACCCATATTATTAACTTTTCTTTTGACACCTGCACTACGCCCTCGATATGGAAAACAGCAATAATACACCCACTTCCTAAAGTTAGCTTAGCCAAAGATTTTAAAGACATACGGCCTATCAGCATTCTGCCCGCTTTTTCCAAGGTGCTAGAGAAAATTGCAAATAATCGACTTTTACTACACGTTCACAAAAATAGAATTTTGCCTGCTATCCAATCGGGGTTCCGATCTAATCACAGTACTTCGACTGCACTAATCAAGATAACTACAGATATAGCTAGAAGTATCGATAATTCCCAAGTAACTTACCTAACAATACTGGATTTTAGTAAAGCCTTCGACCTTATAGATCATAACCTGTTGATAGCCAAATTACATTATTACGGATTAAACCCACAAACTCTGGAATGGTTTACCAGCTATTTATCTGAGAGGACTCAAGCAGTACGGATTGACAACACTATATCCACGGAATTACCAGTAACCTGTGGTGTCCCACAAGGTAGCATTTTGGCACCAGCTTTATTTACACTATTTACTGCCGACTTGCCTGATGTGTTGAAAAATAATTGGAGTATTCACATATACGCTGATGATACTCAGATTTACAAATCCTGCTCACCGTCTTATGTCAATATCCTTATTGAAGAACTTAATAAAAATCTTCACCATATTGCAGAATGGTCCAAGCATAATGGATTGCGGCTGAATCCCAAGAAAACGGTGGTAATGTGTCTCGGTACAAACTATGGTCTCGATAAAGTTAGCCTTCACTCAAATAGTAATCCTATATTGTTAAATAATACCGTATTGACGCTCAGCGAAAGTTCCCGTGATCTTGGAGTGGTTTTAGACAAAAATCTGAACTTTGAAAGACACATCACCCAAAAGTGTAGTCAGTGTTATTTTAAATTAAAAACATTGTGGAAATTTAAAAACACATTACCTCAAGAAGTGAAATGGAACCTGGTTAATATGCTAATCTTAAGTTATATCGATTACGCTAGTGTAGTATATTATAATTTTTTAACTGCCGGTATGAAAAACAAACTGCAAGTTTTACAGAACTCTTGTTTGAGATTTGCTTTTCAAATACCTTATCGAAATCATGTAACACCTCACTATAATAGATTAAATATTTTGAAACTAGAAAATAGGTTTAGGCTTTTATTTGGTACACTACTCTATAATATATTAAAATCGAGAGAACCGGCATATTTGTTCGATTTACTTGTAAAACGTTCTGATTTATGTAGCAGTAACGTTATGCTTAGAAATAGAGAACTGTATAACATACCGCCGCATAAAACTAGTAAATTTGAATGTTGCTATGAATATACTGCACCAAAATTGATTAATTCTGTAATTGATATTTTTTCTAATCCAAGTCGTGCTCAATTCAGAAACGAGTTCAGAAAGTATTTAATGCAATTACAATCGGCACCAGCTACAACACATTAATACTGCGGGGAAGGTGAAAAACGGCTATGCCGATCTTTTTCCGTTTGAACATATATTTATTTAATAATATCTATTTAATTTCATAATATGTATTTTCCTTTTCTCTTTGTTTTTGTTTTTTTTTATATGGTTGTACCGAAGTTTTTTTTATGTGTTCAATAAATTTATTATTATTATATTATTATTATTACTAATTCCAGCAAGTTTGCAGGAAACAGGGTTGCTACTTTCTCACCCCTTCAGTCGAAAGTTGAGTGTTGTTAAAGTAACAATTTCTTAGCGTTTATTTTCATAGACTTACACTTAAAAACAAACAGACTTTAAAGTGCCCTAATAAAATAAATCCTATACCTGGAGGTAAGTACTTTATTATACTATGCTTTACTGTATAGCAACGCCTTTTATTGGTAAATATTTAAAAGTTTAATTGAACCTTGGCGAAACGTGGCAATTTTTCCGATATATTTTTTTTATTGGAACAAAAGTTATCTTCCGGGCATTTCCGGGCAAAAAGTTTTATACACTCTGTTAGTACAATACTTCAGCTATTTTACTGTAAAAGAAAACTTCCCCCATATACCCCCATCTTGGTGAAAAAAATTATAATGTGCGTAGTGATCTTTGAGTTTTACTATAATATCCGCTCAACTTTAATCTTGATGGTGGATTTTTTCACAGGTTCCAAGGAGGAGAATATCATTATTTTAAGTAAAAAAACATTATTTGACGTTATGTTGTCGTCTACTTTACACAAATTTGAGGACCGATGTGAACATTTGCTGGCGCATGTATCGAATGTTACTAATTGCCCGCCCGAAGCTCTTCAAATAATTAAGCACAAGTTCTCCCATTTTACATCCGACTTTAAAATCAAGTGGAATGCTGCCCAATCAAACAAGACAAGATTTCTTGCCCAAAACCAAAACTATGCTTTGACGACAGCCAGATTATTTGCGGAAAAATATTCCTGGTATAGTATGCCAACAACTGTTCACAAAATTCTAATACACATCCCTGCTGTAATAGAGTTTGCAATACTGCCAATTGGGCAGCTTTTCGAAGAGGCCCAAGAAGCATTAAATAAGCATATAAAAAGATATCGCGAAGGATATTCAAGAAAATGCTCACGCGAAAAAACCTTAGAGGATGTTTTTAATCGACTTTTAATCTGCTCAGATCCCTACATATCAAGTCCTCGAAAACTTCCTAGAAAAAAAGCAAAATCATTTGACAAAAAAGTTTTGGCTTTGCTATTGCCTGCAGAAACTGGATTATCTACAGCAAGGAAAGAAGGTTCTAATTCTGAAAAAGACACTCCTAGTGACTCTGATGAAGACTCTGAAGAAAACTGAAAAATATAATTATTGGAAAATAAATTCTTATAAAATTTTTCGAAATCTTTTATGTATAGTAAAAGTTGACTTATTATACCTAAATATAAATGTATAGATTTTATTAACTTTTTTTTAATCGCCAGAATATAGGAATTCGAAATTTTACAATCTCTTTTAGATTTGTACCCCCTAAAAACAACCCTATTTCATCAAAAGGATTTTTTTCACTATTTTTTCTTTAAGTCACTGGGCGAATTTTATAGTAATCCAAAATTTCAAAATTTTACTAAGTACTTTAGATTTACACCCCCCAGAACAACCCTATTTCATCAATGGAATTTTTTCACTATTTTTTCCATAATTTGCCGGTTGAATTATATATGAATCCGAAAATTCAGAATTTTTTAAGTACTTTATATTTCCACCCCCTAAAAAACAACCCTCTTTTTCAAAAAATTTTTTTCATTATTTTTGCCGTAATGACGAGATTATTTTGGGCCAGTTTTATTACTTTTAAAGTTTTGGCCAACTTTTCGGGGCCTTTGCCCCACTGTGCGACGTCCCCGAACGAATCGCGCACGAGCCTGTCTCCGCGAGAACCAGGAAGCGGCTACCGTCGGTAGAATCCGTAGCCGCCAGCACCAGGAAGCCGCGTTTTTATACGATCGTCAATCTTGTTCAATATACATATCATTTATTTAAATTACACGAATATTTAATTATGTATTATGGTTACACAAAATAAATTGTTATACAGGATACTCCGTTGGTGTTTGCTTATTTATGGTATATTTGAGCGAACGATTGAACTTTTCTTCGATTTATGAGCTATACCGTCCGCAGAAATTTTACAACCCTTATAAGCAGGGGCGAATATTACAGTATCAATTTGCCGACGCAAATATCATTTTAGCGATTACCGCGGCCGGTGCTCGCGCTGCGGGTCCCCGAGCGGTGGCCCGTCGGTTGCCAAGTTCTCTCGGTCGGGGCAACTGAAATCTGCCGGCAATATCTATTTGCCGATGCGAATGTAATGTTAGCAATTGCCGCGACGGTATTCGCGCTGCGGGTCCCCGAGCGGCGGTCCATCGGTCGCCCATCTCGCTCTGTCGAAGCCGCTGAAATCTGCCGGCAATATCGATTTGAAGACGCGAATATACTTTTAGCGATTGCCGCGAACGGTATTCGCGCTGCGGGTCCCCAAGCGGCGGTTCATCGGTCGCCAACCTTGCTCGGTCGGGGCCACTGAAATCTGCCGACAATATCTATTTGCCGACGCGAATATAATTTTAGCGATCCCCGCGGACAGTGCTCGCGCTGCGGGTTCCCGAGCGGTGGCCCGTCGCTCGCCAATCTCGTTGGTCGGGGCCGCTGAAATCTGCTGGCAATATCGATTCGCCGACGCGAATATAATTTTAGCGATTAACGCGGACGGTGCTCGCGCTGCGGGTCCCCGAGCGGCGGTCTGTCGGTCGCCAACCTTGCTCGGTCGGAGCCACTGAAATCTGCCGACAATATCTATTTGCCGACGCGAATATAATTTTAGCGATCCCCGCGGACAGTGCTCGCGCTGCGGGTTCCCGAGCGGTGGCCCGTCGCTCGCCAATCTCGTTGGTCGGGGCCGCTGAAATCTGCTGGCAATATCGATTCGCCGACGCGAATATAATTTTAGCGATTAACGCGGACGGTGCTCGCGCTGCGGGTCCCCGAGCGGCGGTCTGTCGGTCGCCAATCTCGCTCGGTCGAGGCCGCTGAAATCTGCCGGCAATATCGATTTGCCGACGTGAAATTAATTTAGCGATCACCGCGAACGGTGCTCGCGCTGATGGTCCCCGAGCGGTGGCCCGTCGGCCGCCAACCTCGCTCGGTCGAGGCCGCTGAAATCTGCCGGCAATATCGATTTGCTGACGCGAATATAATTTTAGTGATCACCGCGGACGGTGCTCGCGCTGATGGTCCCCGAGCGGTGACCCGTCGGCCGCCAACCTCGCTCGGTCAAGGCCGCTGAAATATGCCGGCAATATCGATCTGCCGACGTGAATATAATTTTAGCGATCACCGCGGACGGTGCTCGCGCTGCGGGTCCCCGAGCGGTGGCCCGTCGGTCGCTAATCTCGCTCGGTCGGGGCCGCTGAAATCTGCCGGCAATATCGATTTGCCGACGTGAATATAATTTTAGCGATCACCGCGAACGGTGCTCGCGCTGATGGTCCCCGAGCGGTGGCCCGTCGGCCGCCAACCTCGCTCGGTCGAGGCCGCTGAAATCTGCCGGCAATATCGATTTGCTGACGCGAATATAATTTTAGTGATCACCGCGGACGGTGCTCGCGCTGATGGTCCCCGAGCGGTGACCCGTCGGCCGCCAACCTCGCTCGGTCAAGGCCGCTAAAATATGCCGGCAATATCGATCTGCCGACGTGAATATAATTTTAGCGATCCCCGCGGACAGTGCTCGCGCTGCGGGTTCCCGAGCGGTGGCCCGTCGCTCGCCAATCTCGTTGGTCGGGGCCGCTGAAATCTGCTGGCAATATCGATTCGCCGACGCGAATATAATTTTAGCGATTAACGCGGACGGTGCTCGCGCTGCGGGTCCCCGAGCGGTGGCCCGTCGGTCGCCAAGTTCTCTCGGTCGGGGCAACTGAAATCTGCCGGCAATATCTATTTGCCGATGCGAATGTAATGTTAGCAATTGCCGCGACGGTATTCGCGCTGCGGGTCCCCGAGCGGCGGTCCATCGGTCGCCAATCTCGCTCGGTCGAAGCCGCTGAAATCTGCCGGCAATATCGATTTGAAGACGCGAATATACTTTTAGCGATTGCCGCGAACGGTATTCGCGCTGCGGGTCCCCAAGCGGCGGTTCATCGGTCGCCAACCTTGCTCGGTCGGGGCCACTGAAATCTGCCGACAATATCTATTTGCCGACGCGAATATAATTTTAGCGATCCCCGCGGACAGTGCTCGCGCTGCGGGTTCCCGAGCGGTGGCCCGTCGCTCGCCAATCTCGTTGGTCGGGGCCGCTGAAATCTGCTGGCAATATCGATTCGCCGACGCGAATATAATTTTAGCGATTAACGCGGACGGTGCTCGCGCTGCGGGTCCCCGAGCGGCGGTCTGTCGGTCGCCAATCTCGCTCGGTCGAGGCCGCTGAAATCTGCCGGCAATATCGATTTGCCGACGTGAAATTAATTTAGCGATCACCGCGAACGGTGCTCGCGCTGATGGTCCCCGAGCGGTGGCCCGTCGGCCGCCAACCTCGCTCGGTCGAGGCCGCTGAAATCTGCCGGCAATATCGATTTGCTGACGCGAATATAATTTTAGTGATCACCGCGGACGGTGCTCGCGCTGATGGTCCCCGAGCGGTGACCCGTCGGCCGCCAACCTCGCTCGGTCAAGGCCGCTGAAATATGCCGGCAATATCGATCTGCCGACGTGAAATTAAGTTAGCGATCACCGCGGACGGTGCTCGCGCTGCGGGTCCCCGAGCGGTGGCCCGTCGGTCGCTAATCTCGCTCGGTCGGGGCCGCTGAAATCTGCCGGCAATATCGATTTGCCGACGTGAATATAATTTTAGCGATCACCGCGGACGGTGCTCGCGCAGCGGGTCCCCGAACGGTGGCCCGTCGGTCGCCAATCTTGCTCGGTCGAGGCCGCTGAAATCTGCCGGCAATATCGAGTTGCGGATGTGAAATTAATTTAGCGATCACCGCGGACGGTGCTCGCGCTGCGGGTCCCCGAGCGGTGGCCCGTCGGTCGCCAATCTCGCTTGGTCGGGGCCGCTGAAATCTGCCGGCAATATCGATTTGCCGACGCAAATATAATTTTAGCGATTACCGCGGACGGTGCTCGCGCTGCGGGTCCCCGAGCGGTGGCCCGTCGGTCGCCAATCTCGCTCGGTCGGGACCACTGAAATCTGTCGGCAATATCGATTTGCCGACGTGAAATTAATTTAGCGATCACCGCGGACGGTCCTCGCGCAGCGGGTCCCCGAGCGGTGGCTCGTCGGCCGCCGACTTTGCTCGGCCGGGTCCCTTAAAATCTGCTGTTCCTTGTCGGCGCAAATTTTTTTTCACCGGTTGGGGCGAGATATGCTCGCACGTTTAGCAAGATTAATTATATCACATATTAACGTATGTCCCATAAGTTTTGAGAAAAAATATTAACAGCTATATTTCATGTTGCTTTAATTTTATATTATAAATTCAAGGACAAATAATTATTTCAACAGCTACATTTAATAAAATTATATGCTTAAACTACGGATTATGGTTCATGTTCTTCAACTCCAACCAAATTGAAAGCATTTTTTCTATAATAAGCTACAACGGATTTTTTTCTCAAAACTTATGGGACATACGTTACTACTCGACTGGGCCAAATATTGTATACGCAGATACATAGCAAATGAAGCAGGAAAATATTAAATAAACCATGTGAGCATAAGAAGAAGACATACATGTATAACCATACACAATTATTGATCATCATTGCTAGCTGCAGACTTAGTACAGGTAAGTGTAAAAATCTATAGGCAGCGTGCCAAAAACCTATTTATTGAATTTAGCGATCACCGCGGACAGTACTCGCGTAGTGGGTCCTCGAGCGGTAGCTCGTCGGCCGCCAACTTCGCTCGGTCGGGGCTCTTGGAATCTGCCGAAAGTGCTCTACAACAGGTTCTGCTGGCGAAAACGATGAATCGATTGAGAAACCGCATTTGCCCCAATGTAAATATACAGTACTTCCTCTCTACGCCTTCGGTTGACAGCCTAATGAATTTGTAATTTGATCCATAGGGCCGGCTAAATTGTCGGCTTAAACAGAACGAATAGGCTCGCAAGTGTGCATTGTTTTTAGGCGATAACTCATATAGGTCAAAGGCACGTCGCAGCATTACGAAGCCACCGCCATTCATCATGGTTAGCTGACCGGCAAGTACTGCAAGCGCAGCAAATATCACATATCGGTTGCTTGTTTCTTACGTCCCAGCAAGTCGTGGAATCTCTGGGCCTGCCGAGGAGCCGTTTCAAAGTATATCGTATAATTTAAATTAAGGTAAATTTATTAAAGCCGCCCGCCGTTGTAACCATTCTTATTCTTAAAAATGCGTAGTAGAGTTAACGAACAAATGAATAATATGTTTGTACAAACACGCATAACCGTACGGTCTCGCCCAACATGACTGGTGGGGGCCGCACGCTTCGATACTAAATACATTGTCAGTTCCGATATTATTTAGTCCACTTCGATTAATAACGAAATCGTGACGAGTTAATGTGGAGCGGTGTGCATTTTTTACATTTACTAATTGTTCTTTTGGCTCGATGCCTAGTAATCTAAATCGAGCTGGATTTTATTCTATTTCTCGGACACGCAGCTTATTGATTCGTTACGTGCTTTGTCCATTTCCAAATTATGTCTTATTACGTCTATAAACTAATACCAACATGCACAATCTGATTAATGTTATGTTTTACTACATTTCCTATTTATACCTACTAAAGCAAGGCAAGGAAATATCAGGGTAAGAAAAGGCAAAGCAAAGCAAAGCAAGGAATGACCTATTGTTAATGATAAAGTATGATTAAAAATTAATTTCATCTAGTATGGCTATGGAATTTTTTCTAATTTATGAATGCAACTATGTTTACAGTTAAATGTCAAACTTGACATTTGATTTTTAAGTGAACTATAGTTGCATTCTTAAATTAGGAACAATCCCATGGCCATACTAGATGAGATTAATTTTTGATCATACTATAGTTTGAACGATGTCGAGCACATCGAGATATCACCCGAACTTGGGGAACGATCGATGCTAACCGCCATCAATCCGGGCAGTTTATTAAGTACAGACCGGAAGCACTGCATGCGCGTATATTTCGAACGGGCGGACGCGCCCGCTGGAAAACGAAGTCTCTCATTTCAAATACACACCGAGCACACTGCCTGCGCATGTATCCCGAACGCGCTAGCGACCCCACCGAAAAACGAAGACTTTTAGGTACAGACCTGAAGCACTGCCTGCGCATGTATTCCGAACCGGCGGGCGCACCCTCCGGAAAACGACGTATCTCATTTCAAGTACAGGCCTGGCGCACTGCTTGCGCATGTATCTCGAACGGGCGGGCCCGCCCGCCAAAAAAACTAAGGATTTTGAAGAAAAACCGGGAAAGGGCATTGCTCATGTATGCATTGCAAGTAGTAGGAATAAGCGGGTTCTACGATCAAATGTCAAAGTTCATCGGAGTCTGTCAGACTCCAATCTAGGATATTCCGCAACATGTTCTGAATATTGCGCAACATCAACCCCAAGAGGCAAAGCCCCAGCCGCCATATTGTGGGGCCCCCTTGAGCAAGTTAGGCAGCGAAGGAAGATTCAAGGTCACATGAACCCCGGAGGCAAAGCTCCAGTCGCCATATTGTGGGGCCCGCATGCGCAACACCAACCCCGGAAGGAGGGGGGCAGAGCCCTAGCCACCGGACCCCCATGTTCAAGTATATATTTTCGGGTAAATTTTTAAAATAAAAATGCAAATGTAAGGCTAATTTGTCGTTTGTCATTCAACCCTTATCTTGTTGCTCGGGGCGGGAGGGAAAGGAAAAGGGTGGTTGAGGGGGCAGAGCCCCAGCCGCCAAATTGTGGGGTCCCCATGCTCAAGTTAGGGGGTGGGCGGAAGGTTCAACGTCACATCAGATTTTGAATATTTAAATAGAATAACAAATACTGGGCATTTTTAATAAAATGCAAATTTAAAAATAATTTGTTGTTTGTCATTTAACTTTTATCTTGCTGCGCGGGGTGGGGGTGGAGGGAAGATTCAACGTTACATTATCTTTTGTACATTTGAATAGAATACCGAGTACTAAACTTTTTAATAAAATGCAAATTAAAGGCCAATTTGTCGTTTGTCATTCAACCCTTATGCGTGTAAGCCACATCCACATATTTTACGGGCACCTTATATATTTTGGGGAAACACCTAACAAACCCCAGAAATTCATGTTAAGGTACTAACATTATAACCAAATCTACTAGATGAACGTGTTAAATTTCATTTATATTTTATGGCGCCAGCGTTAAAAATACGACTAATGTAATTAGCATTCGCAAAGTTTGTACTTGCACTTGTCATGTAAATTGAAGGTTGCGCTAGCCGCTGAATGTCAAGTGCTATATAAAACGCATTAAATTGGAAAGGTAATATTATGAATTTAAGTTTAATACAATTTTAAATACCTGACTATTGAGGCCTATATTTTTACAATATTTGGGTGGTGACAGCTTTTTTCAGTAATCTTTAATCTTTTAACAACTAGAAGCTTTCTGAGCAGGTATGTGGATTACTGGGAAGTACATTCCTAACGCTTGTGCGCAGGTTGGCGGTGTCTAATTCAAACGAAACTACATTCACCGTCTCTATATTTCAATAATAACGAAACAATATTTTAACAAAAAATTGAAATAAGTAACCGATTACACGATATAGCTGCTATAGGATACTGCAATTTAAATTTAAACTACGTGAATTAATAACAGATACATTAATTTTTAAATTAGGTTTATAATGTATAATGGTTATTTATATTTTACAGTACAGTAAACATTGCATTTCCATACTTTAACCAAAATGATTTAAAAGAAATTTTTGTCAACTACACGAAAAGAATGCATGTTCAACACATTGGAAAAGTGATTCTTCCATGCTCACGTAAAACTTTTACATTCGCTGAAAAACTCTCACTTTTCTTAACTTGTAGAACAATCTACTATTAATTCACTAGCGATTTAAGAACAACTCGTTAGCATATAAACATTATAAACAGTTGCTTATGGTTGCTACTATAGAGATAATAATAATAATGCCAAGTTAAAATGACAAAATTAAAGACAAAGCTATTAATCGAGTTATTTAAAAATAACCGTAACGTAATTGTTTATAAATATGTGTTTCTGTTAATATTAAGTTGACTATTCAATTCACCTGTCATCTGTCAAAAAGTGACCAATGGAAATCCAGAATTCTGACGTTTCTTGACCAATAAAAAAAATATCAGTGGATATATCTTCCTAGAAGGTATTCAAGTGACTATTTTTAACAAATGCGATTTTTATTAGAAAAAGTCAATATTAGTGTTCTGTTACTATAGAAATTGCGTAGTTTGTTGCTAGATTTACTGAAAACTAATTTGAAAAAGTAGTTTGGTTCATTAAATAGTCCCTCGAATACCATTCTTAGTCAAAGTTAAGTAGATTATTTTTGCAGTGGTATCACTACTCATGTCCATTGCGCTTGGGATTAGGACTCGTGCTAGCGCACTCATCCTAATCGTACCAAAGCGCAATGGACATTCGTGAAACCACCGCAAAAATAGTCGACATAACTTTGACTACTCATGGTATTATAAGTGATCAGTTTTTTGTAGCGATCTCAACCAATCAGAAGGCTGGATTTAGTTAAGTTATCTTGTATAATTTAGATTATACAAAATCGATTATACTAGAGTAACTTCACTAGGCGACGCAATACATTGCTTTTGTCAACTTGATCTTGTTTTTGAATTTACTCAAAAAATAATCAAATCGAGTACAATGCGTACTTCGAACAGGTTACACGTCTCAAACTTCCTGCACAATAACAAATCCTGTCAGTTTGACAGAATAGTCCGACCGCGGTGGGACTATTTAACCTGTCAAACTGATACTCTTTTATTATTGTGCAACAAGTTATCGACATATAACCCGATAATATTGAAGTACTTATAGTATTACTTCTGATAGTAATTGCATGTAGATTAGTAACCTTTCATAAAAAAAGGCAACTTAAAAAATAACGAGTTACTTTATGGTAACTTAGTAACTTATTCAAATTACTTTTATAATTCTGTAACTTAGTAGCTTACTCAGTTACTATTTTGCCGAGTAACTGATTAACTTACTTAGTTACTTTTTTAGAGTAACTTACCCAACATTGCTGCAAGTCCATTGGAGCCCGCAAACATATATGTTGAAACGGAAATAGGACATTTAAAAAGGTATCAGGTGCTGCTTCACTCAATTACAAAAACTGGAGCTGGGACATCTAGTAACAAAAATTCGAAATTAAATGGTCGAGTAAATTGGCAAAACGTGGAGAGTGCATTTGAGTGTCGACTAGAAACAGGCGTTATAATAAATTTGGCCCATAAAAGGATGGAAGAATTTTTAGATTTTGTTTAAAAGAAAAATTAAAAATGTCATTAAAAACAACAGTGCAATTAAAGTTAATACAGGGTTTTGCGCGGAGTTTATAAAAGAAACTGCAAATTCGGAAATTTTTTCCACTAAACACTTTAATACTAAAAATCAGTTAATTCTCCAACAAGATTTGCCAAATTTAAAACAATGGTTTCAAGAACATGTTTTATCAAAAATTCTAAACAAGGTGTCAGTTTTTGAAGAGGGGGAATCCGGATGGGCACTACACGAGATTCTTTCGCTTTTTGTCAATATCAATAGATGCGAACAACTATTCCATGGCAATTCCTTTATTCGTTTACCTCACCAAATTGAAAAAAGAAGGCAGTTATTAATATTAAAAATTTAATTTATCCAGATTATAGAGACCATTTAAATTTGGAAAGCATTGAGCTTCCAATGACGCTAAGACTGATTCCAAAGTTTGAGAAACAAAACAATGTATCAGTCAACGTGTATGTTCTTTCCGTGAGAGAACAACTTTACTCTACATCGCCAGCTTATTTGACTTCAAACAAGCAAGCCGTTCACGTTAATCTTTTAATGATTCAAGAATACTATGAAGATAAAAAATTCGAAATTAATCAACAATATGGGATGGAACCAGACATGGAAGAAGAAGACAAAAACGTGCCGTCTGTGAAACTGCATTTTTGTTTAATAAAAGATTTGTCGAGACTGGTGAGTTCGCAACTGTCGAAACATAATAATAAAAAATACATTTGCGATAGATGTCGACAGTATTTTGGGAGTGAAAATAAACTTAGTTTACATATGGTAGACTGTATAGCAATGAACAAGTGCAAAGTAAATCTTCCCAAGCCCGGCACGCTTTTAGAATTTAAGAATTTAAATTATAAGGAACTTTGTCCTTCTGTTGTTTACAGCTATCTGGCGGCCATTCTTAAAAAAGTAAACGATAGCCCAGTGAATAAAAGTTCAGCCAGGTATTAAGACCATAAAGCGTGTAGCATTGGTTACTATCTGCACTGTACTTTTGATAATTCGCTAAGCTATTTTCGAAGTTATCGCGGAGCAGATTGTATTGAATGGTATGTAAAAGAATTGCAAAGCATTTCGGGTAATTTAAAACAATATTTAAACAACATTTATTGACAAACTTGAAATTTCTTTTACATTGTGCACATGTGTATCTGAAAATTATTTTCTTGGGTGATATAAATATTGATATGCTTGATTTGTCACAACCTAGTACCAGATATCTGACCGAATTTTTTGAATGCTTAAATTTGCATCAACACATCACAGACCCTACTAGAATTTCACAAGATAGGGCATCACTTATCGACGTTATAATATCTACCGATCCTACTTTAATAAAAACCTCTGGTGTTCAACTAAATGTTGAATCTGATCACGTAATGGTTTATTGTGTTATTGATATAAAATCCCCGAAACTAAATCCATTAATAAAAACCTTTCGAAACTTTAAAAACTTAGATACAGATGTTTTGCAAACTGATTTACAAACTTTGCCTTTACAACAGTTATATTATGTAAATGACGTAAATGAAAAGATCGCTATATTCAATACAAATTTAATGATATTATTTGATAAGCATGCTCCTTGGAAGACAATTAAAATTACTAAAAAACCGGCCCCTTGGTTGACTGACAACGTTAAATTGACGATTAAATTAAGAAACAAGGCAAAAAATAAATTTAAAAAATCTAAAAATCCGGCACATTGGGAATATTACAAGTCACTAAGAAACTTAACAAATAACTGCATTTTGAAAGAAAAAAAGGCCTTTTACTCCCAAAAAGCTAAAGGCCAAAATACTAAACAGATTTGGAACGCGCTCAAAATTTTAGATATCCACAAACCATCAAACCATCAAATACCCAATCACTTGTCTAACCCTGAACACGTAAATAAGTATTTTATTGATAATGTACCAAAATTACAAATTGATAATGATTTAAAACAGTTTTATTTAAATTGTAATAATGAAAATCAACAAAATGAATTTAAATTTGTAACAGTATTAGAGGAAACAGTTAGTAAACTAATTCTAGAAATAAAAACTAACGCAGTTGGTTCCGATGGTTTAAATATAAACATGATTATTTTATGTTTACCTTTAATTCTTAAATATCTAACACACATTGTCAATGTTTGCCTCACGGAAAAGATTTTCCCAGACTGCTGGAAAAATGCATTAGTTATTCCCGTACCCAAGATTAACGATCCACAAGGGTTTTCAGACCTAAGGCCAATTAGTATTCTCCCAGTCCTATCAAAACTGTTGGAAAAAATCATGAATAATCAAATAAGACATCATTTACATACTTTTAACTTATTACCAGAATGCCAATCAGGCTTTCGTTCATCACATAGCTGTACTACTGCACTACTGAGCATTACGGATGACATTTTACGGGCAACTGATAACGGAGATTTAACCGTTCTTACATTACTCGATTACAGCAAAGCATTTGATTCGATCAACCATGATTTGTTGTTTTCAATACTGCATTATATTGGGTTTTCAGCAAATGCAGTAACATTAATTCAAAGTTATTTTAGTAATAGATCACAGAGTGTAAAAATAAAAGATAAAATCTCCAATTCCCGTCAATTAACACAAGGAGTGCCGCAGGGTTCTATTTTAGGGCCTCTGTTGTATACTATTTATACATCAAACTTTCATAATTACATTTTATTCAGTAAAATACACATGTACGCTGACGATACACAGATATATAAATCTTTTAACCCATCTTATTACAATACAGCTGTCCAAGAACTAACATATGATTTAAATCGGTTGCTCGAGATGTCATCGAAACATGCATTAGTGCTAAACCCTTCAAAATCTTGTGTACTTCTATTTGGGAGAGATGGTGATCGTTCTAACATACAAAATACGTTAAATGTGGCCATGGGTGATAACATATTGCCTGTAAAAAGTAATGCAAAAAATTTGGGTCTCATATTGGACAACACATTCAGGTACAAGGAGCATATTAATAAATGTATACAAAAAGCTTATATGAATCTTAAAATACTATATCCCCATAGAATGTATTTAGAAATACCGCTAAAGAAGATGCTGTGCGAGGCACTTGTACTGTCTCACTTTGTATACTGTTCAGAAGTATATTCCACTTGTCTTGACTCAGACACGTCTAAAAGAATACAGAGTTCAGAATTCCTGTTTAAGATATATTTATGGCATACGTAAATATGATAATATTTCATATAAACTACCTGTAGCAAACTGGGTTAATATGGAGAACAGGCGTATGCTTAGCACAGCTTCTTTATATCACAAAATTATATTTGAAAAAACACCTCCTTATCTGTATAATAAGATACAATTCAGAACGGATGTGCATAATTTAAATCTAAGATATAAAGGTATAATTACCCCTCCGCAACACAAAACAGCTCTGTTTGAAAGGTCATTTCAGTATAACATTAGCAAAATCTACAACAGCCTCTCCGCAACACTTAAAGCTTTAACACCCGCAATGTTCAAGAAAAATTTGTTAAAAATTATGCTTCGCATACAAAATAGTTTTTCTTTATGACTACGCCTAACTGTTTCTAACTATAATTATTAACATAACCTTTAATATCGTTAATATTATCTTGTATACATATTTTTTTATTGTTGATAGTTGATTCGTTGACCATACTTTGCGTCTTCTACGCAGTTAATAATAATTTAAACCCAATTATAATTGTAAATTTACTGTTTTGTTTTTTTTATGAATAGGCATTAACTTCATTTTTAAAATTTTATATTATAATATGCAAGGTTCAGTTGAAAAGCAGCCATGGTTGAGCTGCGCCTTGAGGTTCTGCTGTGCCATTGCTTAAATAATGTATTTATTTTCTGTTTTTCTTTGTACATAATTGGCATCTCAGAATAAAGACTTTATTATTATTATTATTATTATTTCGATAGTCACAAACCAATGCAAATTACCGAACAACAGAAAAATGAAGCTTTTCTAGCCCCGGTCTGTCATATTTGCGAGCAGGAATTCGTTTTAGGAGATGTGTCAGAAGAGAGAAAACGCGTGCTTGATCATTGTCACATGACTGGAAAATTTAGAGGACCCGCTCATAGTAATTGCAATCTAAATTATAAAACTTCTAAAATTATTCCCGTGGTGTTTCATAATTTTAGCGGTTACGATAGTCACTTCTTTGTTAAAATCCTAGTTAAAGCTATACCCGGCAATATAAGCCTGTTACCGCTGAACAAGAAGCGTTATATTGCTTTTACGAAAACTATCGAGAAAGATAAAATTAAATTTAAACTTATAGATTTGTTTCGATTTATGAATTCTTTAAAAAAATTGGCGTCCTATTTGCAATCGGGTGATTTTAAAATTTTGAGGAAACAAAATTCACATTTGGATAATTTTAAAATTTTTTTGCTTTCCAAAAAAGGAGTTTATCTTTACGAATTTATGACAAATTTTGAAAAATTTGAGGAAGAGTCGCTTCCGGCTAAAGAACATTTTTTTAGTAAAATAACAGATTCCGAGATAAGTGAGAACGATTATCAACATGCTCAAACCGTTTGGTAAACATTTCAAATTAAAAATTTAGGCGACTATTCGGACCTATACCTGAAAACAGACATATTATTATTGGTGAATGTATTTGAAAACTTTAGAAGAAGTTGTTATGATACATACGGTTTAGATCCGGCCTGGTATTACACAACACCCGGTTTCACTTGGGATGCAATGTTAAAGTATACCAAAATTCAATTAAAACTCCTTTCCGATATAAATATGCTTCTTTTTATAGAAAAAGGAATTCGAGGAGGGATTTGTCAATGTATTAGTAGGCATAGTAAAGCAAATAATCACTTTATGAAAGATGGTCAGTTCGACCCTTCTAAAGCCTTTAAGTACCACATGTATTATGACGTGAACAACTTATACGGATGGGCTATGTGTCAGGCCCTTCCATATAAGGGCTTTAGATGGCTCTCTAATTTTGAAGTTGAAAATTTTAATGTTAACGCTATAGCTGACGATGCTTTAAAACAGTACATACTAAAAGTTGATTTAGAGTATCCGCAAACGTTACATGACCCACACAAAAGTTTACCTTTTTGTTCCAAACACGGTTGTCCTAGATCAAAAAAAAAAATGCTAACTACTTTATATAAAAAGGAAAAAAATGTCATACATTATCGTAATTTGAAGCAGTGTTTGGCGGCTGGTTTAAAACTTGTTATAATTCATCGCGTTTTAACATTTGATCAATCACCCTGGTTAAAACAATACATCGATCTAAATACAAAACTAAGAACTGCGGCAAGAAACGAGTTTGAAAAAAATCTTTATAAATTAATGAATAACGCTGTTTTTGGCAAGACTATGCAAAATGTAAGAAAACATAAAAACATCAAATTAGTTTCCAGGTGGGACGGACGTTTTGGAGCTAGGTATTATATTTCAAAGCCAAATTTTTATAGTAGGTCTATATTCGATAAACATATTGTGGCAATTGAACTGAAGAAAACAAAAATTTGGTTTTTGAAACCTGTCTACATCGGAATGTGTATTTTAGATTTATCCAAAATTTGCGTTTACGATTTTCATTATAATTATATGATGTCGCTATTTTCTCATCAAAATTGCAAGCTTTTATACACAGACACGGACTCGTTAATTTACGAAATTACTTCTGAAAATGTTTACGAAATTATAAAACAAGATTTACATAAATTTGACACTTTAGATTGTCCGGAAAATAATGCATTTGAAACTCCTAAAGTAAACAAAAAAGTGTTAGGTTTGATGAAAGACGAAAATAATGGCGAAATAATGACAGAATTTGTGGGCTTGAAAAGTAAACTTTACAGCCTCAAGGTGGACAGTAACACCAACAAAACCAAAGTAGTAAAAAACGCAAAAGGTGTAAAGAGTTGTGTGGTAAAAAATACAATCTGCTTTGACGATTACTTGAAATGTTTGAGAGACGAATTTACAGAAATCAAAATTTAATAACATCTACTAAGCATAATGTACATAGTGTAAGACAGACTAAGGTAGCTCTTAGTGCTTTAGATGATAGACGCCATATATTAGAAAATAGAATAGATACCATTCCATGGGGCCATTATTCCTTAGAACTGTAAAATAAATAAAACACGTTTATAAAAGTTGCTGTTTTTTATTTATTTTTAATTATACATTTCAGGACCAGATACATATTGCATCACATAATGTTTGTGTAAATGATAAACATTGGATAAGGCGCAGTAACAAAGAGATTGTAAATGATGCATGCATGCCGGTTTTGAAACAGACAGTGCCGGTTGTTCTTCTATCTCAACGATGAGTTTGCTGATGTAATTTCTGAAAAATAAGGCATTTTCACGTCCCTTTACGTAGATTACATCGACATCTCGAACAAGTCGTTGAAGGATGTTTGGAAACATGAAGGCCGGAGTAAACACTTCGTTTCAATTAATGCAATGGTGATTATTCATCAACCACTGCTTCTTTTTGTAAATGCGACGGTAATGTTGAAAAGGGGAACGGAACTCTGAAGATATAGTGCGAAACGGCGTCGCCATCCTAAGCAGCTAATTCTTTAAGCGAAAACTTCTTTTCGAATATCTTAAAACCTTGCAAATCTAATATGACAAACATGCTGTTCCCGCTAAAGTAACTACCAAACTGATTACTAAAGTTCCGTTTACAATTGTTTAACTGCTTTAGTGAGAGCGTTGTAGGTAAATACTCTGTCGTCTAAAACTAAACAGTACGCATTTGTATTGGCGGCAACGTTGTTCGCGGTGTCAAATTCTAATCTAAGCACTACGGCATTTGCCTGCAGGTAGTCTTTTTGATTAAAGCAATCTACTACGATGAGAGGCGCTTTCGATTTAAACGAGAAAATAGCGGTTCGTCACGTTTATTATAATAAGTGGATTGAAATGGAGAATACATTTGATATAGGGTCGCATAATGATTCTTTTGGAAATCTATATTTAAATTATCATTTCTGTGTTTAAATAAACTTTAAGATTTTTAATATTGCAATGATCAAATTCGCTCATGTTTTTATCTATTTGACCCTCGCGATTTGTGTGAAAACCCACTATAACGTGTCGCGGAGTTTCCAATTTTGTGTTGGTGGCAATAGCGTGCGACGACATGTTGCAACACGATTTAAAATAATTAATTCATAAAGGCAAGTGTTGAGCGGCGAGATTTACGACAACAAAAAGTGTATATTTGTGACGTTAGCGACGGCCGAAATTATTATTTCTACACATTTATATGCGTTTTAATTTGGGCCCGCTAAAACTTCGTCACATTCAGCTAGGAAATCATCGCCGAGGAGCGGGGAAAAATCGCCGTTCTGCGCCCGTACCGACAAGACGTTGTTAGGCGCATCCCTACCAAATTTCCGGCACTGATAGACAGTATGGGTAATGTATAAATAGCAAGCGCACGAGGTGAGAGAGCTTGCGTTCGTCGTCACTGACAAGCGTTTTGCTCTAGGTCCTCACGGACCTAGTTCCTGAAACCGGTCCGAAGCACTTCGTTCCTGCGACTAGAAATTCCTGTAGAAAACTTTCCTGTACCAGGCTAGAATAACAATCGCTTAGGGCTTCGTGAATAACGACCAGAGCGATCTGTTATAACAAATCTCGATTCCTGTAAAACCTTCGCGGCATTTGCTATAATAACAATCGCTTAGGGCTTCGTGAATAACGACCAGAGCGATCTGTTATAACAAATCTCGATTTCTGTAAAACCTTCGCGGCATTTGCTATAATAACAATCGCTTAGAGCTTCGTGAATAACGACCAGAGCGATCTGTTATAAACAAATCTCAGCCTGTAGAAACGGCTCCTAGGATACAGACCTGTCTTTCCCCTATTTTAAAGCCCTTCAGGCGAAGCCCTCCACGCTAGTCGCAAGAACCAACACCCAACTCATTCGCAAAACTTCACTCTTTATTCTAGCAATAATTCCAAAACCCTTATTGAGTCAAAACACGAAACTTACTCGTAAAACCTCAGAGAGTTTCACTCGCCACTCAGAAAGTTGATAATTGGTTTCATGCACCCCCTGCGAGTGCTTTTACACCCAAGTAAAAGTTTCAAATCCCGAAATTGACCACATAAAATTATCCAGAAGTCAAGGTCACGACACCGGCAAAGCTCGCCGCAGAAATAGTTTTGTTAATAAGACTTCAGAGCTTTACTCACCTGGAGGGTTCCTGTTTTATAAACGTCCTGAGCCGATCCGTAGTGCTTTAATTTGACAATTAAAATCTCCATGGTTTAATTAGCAAATTTGAAGGTTAACGCCGTTCCCACGTAAATTTGATGCACTGTCATTTCACCTGCCAATAGAAGCTATCCGGCACTACGGGTTAGGCTGGGGCAAGTCAGGCCTTCGCCTCACGTTTATTTGTAAGCCTAGCCCCCGAAATAAACGAGATTACACCAGAATTTATAACATTCAACAATTATAAACAAAGTTAACCTCGAATTTTTCTGTTTACAGTCTTGGCCGTTAGAGGGCGTTTACGCAAGCCACTACAGCGGTACGTGTGTGATTTTAGCGATCCGCAACCCGTCCAACTCGTGAAGCAGAAAGGGTTGTCCGCTCGCCAGGCGTACAAGATAGAAGAAATCATATTATTTTTGTACAGAATACGGGAAATAATTTTATTATGTTACAATGTAAATAGGTATATAAAATAAATCCCTTTGATGTTATGTGTACTTTTCTATATACTTGAGAGAGTAAATTGAACCCTGGCATCTGACTGCCCGGGACTAAAAAGTTCATTAACAGTGGTACTTATTCATGGCTCAAAATTAAATAACTCAATAAGAAATCCAGGCTATTACATGGCCAGCCCGAGCAGGAACAGAAACTCAAGTATATAGTCAAGCACAATTTAGAGCCCCCAGCAACCAGAACCCAGGGAAAATCCAAGTGGCGCCCGAGCAATTTATTTACCTGAAAAATAATTAGTTATCATTTAAAATATAATTAATTATTTTAAATGTTGTACAAACCATGTTCACAGACATGTACCAAAACCAGATGTTACCGCCGCCAGAACCGCCTGTAACCACCTCCAGAAATGTTGGAAAACGGCCCCATCGAGGCCACCAGCGTGTCCAACACCAGAAATCTAGAAACCACCAGAAGGGTGTTGATTCCAAGTATGGAAAAGAGGAAATCCGGTCCATAGAGGGCTCTTGTTTGAAATCCAGGCCGTTGGAAAATTCCGACCGTAGAAGGCCAGGGCATCCACGCGACTAGGTTGCCTCCAGGTGGTCACAGAGATTCCAGAAAGTACAAAAGCCCCAGCTGAAGTCCGGAAATCAGCTTTGAGCGCAGTACTACGTTTTGGAGTCCAGATCATCCCCGAGTTCGTTAGTTCCCTCCATAAAAACTTCCTCCCGAGACGTCTCCTGGTATACAGCTTCACCCTGAGAAGTACAGCCAGCTACAAGAGACGTGGAGCATCGTGCTATCCTGCAGCACAACCTCCCTCGCGAGAAGTCTTTGGAACGCGAACCCTCCAGGTAAATCACGTCCAGTGCGAGATCTTCAAAGTCGAAGCCATCTTCGCAGAACCGAGGTAACCTGCAAACATACACAAATGTAATTGAAATTGTAAGTTGGTCTCCGCAACCTCTACTAATTTCTCCCAGTTAAAGTTCAAATATTGTGAGAAAGTCGGTTAATCCTGTAACCTTAATAATTTCCCACGATTGAACGAAACCTGAATGAAAGCGAGTCGATACCGCGAGCTCAGCATCCGTAAGTAGCATTTGTTTCAGAATGCACCCCGTGGAATTTTATGAGCCTGTAGAATGAATGTATGAGAAGACAGATGATTCGATACCGCGAAATCTTTAGTCTCATCTAGCCTGAAACTGCTTTCACGTGGTTGATGGCAGTCCAGGAAATTTCATTCCGCTTATCCAGATAATTCGGAAAAATTACCAGTCCTGTCCATGACCGTTGTACCCGCTAGTATTATTAATCGCATGCATGTTGTTGAATGTCTCCTGAGAATGATCACGTTTTCGCCTTGGTGCCTATAAGAAGACGTGCATTCGTAGAGCATGAACCCGTAGAATTGTATGCAACCCGCCTTGGAGTACAACCTGAAAGTTTTACCGAATGTTTCCTGTGAAACTGAATCCCGTAAAGATCCAGGTGGAAATTAATGTCACGACAACCGCCTGTTGGCCGAAAACTGCAAGCAAGTTTGTCTTGTACAGAAGCAGTTCCTTTCCCTAGCTTTCCGAGCTTATTTTTCCCTGCCGAGAAATCCTGAAAGAGTATAAGTTGGAAACTCAACCTCTGTATTCACCCAGTTGAAAGTTCAATAAGAGTATAATCTCCCTGTAGACGCTGCCAGAAGAAGCGCCGGTTACTCCCATGGCTTTAGAATGTATGTTGTCTGACTTGTGTGTCGATAATTCCGAGATCCCCAGGTGTTTTCCGAGCCGTAGAAAGTAGCTCCATGAAGAAGACGTCCATCCGCCGGCTGTTTCCTCCGTAGGAAGAGGCATGTGTGACGTTAGCGACGGCCGAAATTATTATTTCTACACATTTATATGCGTTTTAATTTGGGCCCGCTAAAACTTCGTCACATTCAGCTAGGAAATCATCGCCGAGGAGCGGGGAAAAATCGCCGTTCTGCGCCCGTACCGACAAGACGTTGTTAGGCGCATCCCTACCAAATTTCCGGCACTGATAGACAGTATGGGTAATGTATAAATAGCAAGCGCACGAGGTGAGAGAGCTTGCGTTCGTCGTCACTGACAAGCGTTTTGCTCTAGGTCCTCACGGACCTAGTTCCTGAAACCGGTCCGAAGCACTTCGTTCCTGCGACTAGAAATTCCTGTAGAAAACTTTCCTGTACCAGGCTAGAATAACAATCGCTTAGGGCTTCGTGAATAACGACCAGAGCGATCTGTTATAACAAATCTCGATTCCTGTAAAACCTTCGCGGCATTTGCTATAATAACAATCGCTTAGGGCTTCGTGAATAACGACCAGAGCGATCTGTTATAACAAATCTCGATTTCTGTAAAACCTTCGCGGCATTTGCTATAATAACAATCGCTTAGAGCTTCGTGAATAACGACCAGAGCGATCTGTTATAAACAAATCTCAGCCTGTAGAAACGGCTCCTAGGATACAGACCTGTCTTTCCCCTATTTTAAAGCCCTTCAGGCGAAGCCCTCCACGCTAGTCGCAAGAACCAACACCCAACTCATTCGCAAAACTTCACTCTTTATTCTAGCAATAATTCCAAAACCCTTATTGAGTCAAAACACGAAACTTACTCGTAAAACCTCAGAGAGTTTCACTCGCCACTCAGAAAGTTGATAATTGGTTTCATGCACCCCCTGCGAGTGCTTTTACACCCAAGTAAAAGTTTCAAATCCCGAAATTGACCACATAAAATTATCCAGAAGTCAAGGTCACGACACCGGCAAAGCTCGCCGCAGAAATAGTTTTGTTAATAAGACTTCAGAGCTTTACTCACCTGGAGGGTTCCTGTTTTATAAACGTCCTGAGCCGATCCGTAGTGCTTTAATTTGACAATTAAAATCTCCATGGTTTAATTAGCAAATTTGAAGGTTAACGCCGTTCCCACGTAAATTTGATGCACTGTCATTTCACCTGCCAATAGAAGCTATCCGGCACTACGGGTTAGGCTGGGGCAAGTCAGGCCTTCGCCTCACGTTTATTTGTAAGCCTAGCCCCCGAAATAAACGAGATTACACCAGAATTTATAACATTCAACAATTATAAACAAAGTTAACCTCGAATTTTTCTGTTTACAGTCTTGGCCGTTAGAGGGCGTTTACGCAAGCCACTACAGCGGTACGTGTGTGATTTTAGCGATCCGCAACCCGTCCAACTCGTGAAGCAGAAAGGGTTGTCCGCTCGCCAGGCGTACAAGATAGAAGAAATCATATTATTTTTGTACAGAATACGGGAAATAATTTTATTATGTTACAATGTAAATAGGTATATAAAATAAATCCCTTTGATGTTATGTGTACTTTTCTATATACTTGAGAGAGTAAATTGAACCCTGGCATCTGACTGCCCGGGACTAAAAAGTTCATTAACAGTGGTACTTATTCATGGCTCAAAATTAAATAACTCAATAAGAAATCCAGGCTATTACATATTTTACTCAAGAAAAAGAGTTGCCGTATCCTACATTTAAATATTTATTCAGTCGATGGCAGAACCGGATGCAGGTGTGCCGGATGCAGCTGTTCACAGCCCTTCACAGACCTCATATTTATCCCTCGAAGTTGCGACATTGTGCAACACGATTTAAAATAATTAATTCATAAAATTACGATCATATATTGCATTTTAAAATAAACGCTTATACACGGTGTGGCGTGCCTTTAGAAGCCAATAGTAACAATCAAGCCCTTATGGAAGCGAGAATGCCACATTGCGCGTTATAATCAATTCGCTGTATAAGGCTGAGATAATGACCAGCTGAAATAGACACTGCAAATTCGGACAATCCCAAAATTCAGGGGGTAGGCTTGCAAAAACGCAACACGACCCCTACGCCATCGTAAATCGAATCAATCGCAAAAATCAATCGTTACAACTGACCATCAGCAACAAATCGTTTCCAGGTGAAAGGCCATTTGCCGACAGTGGGCCACGGGCCAATCGCAGGCCGGTCCATGGGCAGGGAAAGAAGATATGCAAAGAGGACATCGGACCGCTGTGGGCACAACCAACCACTACCCGAGGGGCGGGACCTGAACTGCCGGGGAGGGGAAAAGTGGGTGGAGCGCCCCAGAAGTCTCATACCACTACCCGAGGGGCGGGACCTGAACTTGTGTTTGAGATGCGTCCCAAAATTAATTGGAACTTAGCACCTTTTATGTTTGTTTCTAAAAACCAGTTTAGTTTTATTTGCCAGGAGATGGAGTTTATTTCGTTGTTAAGAGACAGGGTGAGAAGGCCAGGCTTTGCCAACTCTTTACGAATATTTGTAGCCTATATTCATCCCCATCAATAAATACACATTCGTGGTTAAATGTATATTAAATTCTAATACATATCACAGAGCTATTTATACAGTAAATGTATGCCATATTTACTCCCTACTATTAATAATTACAATCATATGTGTGTAACCTAACGTAATATTAAACACTAAGTTTGTTATTCTGACCCACTAGTTACAGAATTGCTGCGCTGCGCCTTTGACATGCGATATAATACACAATTAAAACCTGCAACGTCTGTTTTGAAATAAAGGGAACTGGCGTTTGTTGCGTGTGTCGTTTACATTTAGTTGTTACCGCGACACAGAAACTTGACCCATATCTTATCTGGCGCAAGTTATGCAGTTTTTTTGTAGGTTAATTGCGTGCACTTCTGTATTTACTTTATTTTACATTATTCACTGAATTCATGTTCAAAAATAGTTTGAACAACTTGAAACAATTTTTTGGCTTCGCTTAATTGTTTCGCCAGTTATCCAATTATTTCAGGCCTAACCTGTATATTTTTATTTGAATTATAAATCCTTTGCATTTCAAATTCTTCAATTTTCCAAAGCTGCTTATTTTGTACCTGTATCGAGTTCCTTTCGTTTGCGCGATGCCCTTTCTGACCTGTGCTATATCTTATCGCAGGCCGTTGTAATGCAAGCTTTCTTTTGAAAACGAATTTTTCTTCCGAGCACTTGCTGTCCTCGCCTCGGCCGGCCGTGTTTGGCGTGGCTGAGGTTTGATTTTAATTAAGTCAAATTACGTGCGCTCAACCAATTTCTATGAGCTTTGTGTTTCTAAGGGCTGATTATGATCAGGTACGATGGCACTCTTCTGTTTTGTTATTCGCATAGTAATTACATTTTTTCTTAGCTTTTAATTACCAGTTTCAACCACGAGTTTTTCTCGAAAGCCAAGTCGCTAGCCTTATCCCACTTTCGACACCTGCTGGGTTCGGCGTATTTGCTGCCTTTTGAGGATGCTTTCGCAGCAATTTTCGGCGCATCCACGTCGATTTCAACGATATGTATAGCAGTTCACGACCAGCTTATGTTAAACCGAAGGGTGTAGCAACCCCCAGCCGGCGTTTGCCTGTTAACAGTTTGTGAGCGTTGGAGAAGCGAGGTTAGTTTGTGCTACTCCGGGATTTATCGTATTTTCAATACATGGATTTTACATTTCTACATTTTAAACCCGTAATTATTTGGAACTTAAATTCATACGTTTTGCCATTATTAACATGCTCTTGTTTTAATATTTAAATTTGTATGCTTATATTTAATTATGCTCAGTATTTAAAGTTGCTATTTTGATGTGGTTTGACCCTCTGTAAAAGGTACAGTCACGCTTTTTTATTTCAATATCCTAAACAGAAGGATTTATTAGATGACTGTGATAAGCTTGTTTCACGAATAATTTGTTGTTAAAGTTATTAAAATAACCCGAAAGGAGTTTTTTTGATTTTATGCGTGTCGCAACCTTCAGTTTACGTACACAATTTTGTTATAACATTATTTGCATTTTAATTATTCTGATAATTTACTACTGATACTTCAAGATTTTTTATTACTTATTAATTAAACGCTAGTCACTTGTAGTTTATTTTCTTATTGTTCGAAATCGTTTAATTTCTGGCGCCCATTTCCTTTCTTTTTTTTGAAGACATTCCAGGGTACACAGCTGATGATTTGAACCTACGATCCAAGGCCGCCGAAATTTGAGTTAGTTAAGGCCATCGCGGTGAGTAAAGAGTTTTCAGAGCTGCCGTGGTGTATAAACTGTAGGGGGGTTGATCTGCGATTTTTACTACCATCAATTAATTTTATTAATTAATCGCGGGTCGGCTTCTTTATTGTTTCAAACTGCCAGCTAGGTGAAAAGCCACGGGCAAATCGCAGGCCGGTTCAAGGGCAGGGGGGAGGGGATATGCAAAGTTATGCAAATGTGGGCTAGAATTCTCATAGCTTTACTACTAACGCCATCTATAAATGAGGCGTATAGTGCAACAATGGCCTAACCAATAAAACATAGTCTTGAGATAAATAGGCAAGTTTTTAAAAAGGCGTTTGTTAGCGTATTTCTTTACTAAATGTTTCAATTTTTGTAATACTCGTGAATATTCCATATTTTTTATAGACTTTTTCTATAAAACTGATAATATTCTCATTGGTAGTATCTAAAAAAAAAGTTAGGCCATTGTTGCGCTTAACGTTTTTCTGTTGTCACTGAAATGCTATGCAGTTAGGTCAATGTTTTTGGATATAAAGTAAAACAAACTTCCACTAAAGCTAATTTTATTCATTACAAAACATAGTAATAAACATTTATAACATGTATTAACAAAATGAAAGGACTACCGAAAAGAAAAAGTTAAGTGTTAACAAAAATAGTATGTAAAAGCAAAAGTTAAACTTATAGGTAACGCCGTTGTTTCTAATCCATCTCCATTTTTATTTTTTATTTGTTATTTTTCCAGTTGATTTACATTTCCTGCCTTTAGTCTGTTTTCCTTTAATTAATTTTTGGCCTACCAATATGAGATTTCCTTCTGTCGTGGCGGAAGGCTCAGCAACTCTGCCAGGTTCAGGAAAACTTCCAGATGCAGCAACACTACGTAGTACCATAAGATTATCATCATACTCATCATTCGGTACATCTTCAGGATTTTCAGTTTCATTGTTAACTTTTAGTAAATTATTATAAAAGTTATGATGGATTGGTGGTATAAAAGCCAGTAAATCTTGTAAGTCTAAGTATTTTGCAGCTTCTATTTTTCTCCCTCCTGGGTACAAAATGTCTAAATTTCTTTTGTATGGGTCTGTATTCCTTTTCTTTATGTCCACTCTTTCGAATGAAACTGCTTCATTGTTTGAATATTTGAAAAGTATTTCTTGCGGACAATTTTTAACATACTTCAACCACTGCATCTTTAGCCATTTTACTTCACCTTTTTCGTGGGTTTTCTTCCTGTTTGTCACATTCTTTTCTAATGGAACTGTACTAATAAAATCTTCCTTTGAAAGTTCAACTACCGTAAATGAATTACGTTTTCTAGCGTTTGTGACTACTTTCACCCAGTCCTTTGAAATGTAAATATCGTTGTAGCTCTTTTTGTGCTTTTCTATTACCCCAAAATCTTGATCACAGGCCATGTACGAATGACCCGAAACCAAGAATTTGTGATTTATTTGACGCACCTAGAAAGGTCATTATCAATTATATAATTGCAAAGAACAACTATTTTAATGTTTCTATTTTGACCACCGCACTGGTCACTGTACATGATCAACTTAGAAGTAGTCACAAAATTCTTAATGAAATGTAACAAGCATGATCCTATTTCTTGCGGTCCACGAGATGCTACTGCCTCATTCCACATGTTCATGTAGACAGCATTATTTGATAAATTATGTATTTCTAGGCAATAGGTCCAGAGTTGTCTTTTATAATAGCAAATTCCAGTACTAAGATGCGGTGTAGGAAGGGTACTCATTAAATCAAAAACAATGACTGTGACATTGTTACTGCTATCTTTACCCAGTTCTGCATCTCTCTTCAATCCGGCCCTGGCAGCTTCGGCTTTGCGAATATGCAGTTCTTTTTCAGCCTTGCATGTCCTTGTCAACTCTTCATTAGTTTCTGATTTTATTTTTTGTTCTAGTGAGTCACATGTTTTGCAAGTATCAGATAAAGGGGCATGGAAAGATAAATTGAATTGCCTCCTAAATATGTCTCTGAAGACGTATTTAGAAACTGGATTTTCTACATCCTTTTTATACAAATCATACATTATAGACAAATTCAATGTTGGAGCTAAATAACATTTTTTAATATTTTTCTGTCTTGAGTAGTGAGATTGATACTTAGGAAACTTGTTAATGAAATTGATAACAGCCTGTTTTCTAACATCACTAGTTTTATTGTAGGGTTCTTTTTTGCCTCTACGATCTTTAAATAGAGCTTCTCCAGTTTGTTTGTTTTTTAAAGAACGTGTGAGACGACCATCTGACACACAGAAGCATTTTTTTTTAAATATTTGCACACAGGTATATCGATTCCGTGCTCGTTGGGCAAATAATAAAGTCTAGAATATTTTCTTTTGGAGATTGGAGCAACTGTGCTATTTCTAGTTGTTTTAACTAGCCGAATTAATCCAGAAATATACGACGTTTGAAGATCATGATCGCCGAGTGAATAAAAAGTTTCAAAAATTTTTCTTCTCTGTTCTAAAGCAACTAAATTGTGACACTGCCTAATACATTGACAGTCACTATCATCAAAGCATTTTTTGGATATGGTTTTACCTCTAGCAGATACATATTCCTGACCACTATTTCTAAGGTTTTTTCTTACATTTCTCTTCCATATAGATTCGTCTTTGAATTTTCTCCTATCCCCGCGCTTTATTTTTTTCGGTGGTATTGTGGTGTCAACCACAATCTCAGCAGTATTATTATCTGATAAAGGAAACTTACTTATAGAATAGAACCCCGAAATATTGAATCAAATCTACTATAATTAATTTTATCTAAGATCTTATACCTTCGACGTCAGATTCAGACTCGTCGCCTGATGGCACATAACTCGAACCTGAGTCTACAAATGGTTCATCTTCTGCATCCAAATCTGTTTCATTTGAGCAACTAAAAAATATATTTTTATGCACATTTTGTAATTTTAGTCAATCAGTATAAAAATATGTGGTACGCCCATAACCTCAAAATATAAATTTATTTATTGTAGAAAAAGAATATTATCAAGCCTAATCATATGTAAATACAGTAAACCCAAAACTAATCACAATAGTGTAAATTATTTACCTGAAATTGCTAAAAGATTCGACATATTATTACACTTATTTGCACAAAATAACACTGCTCAAGGCTTTCCACTATCTACCGAACGCTGTAGATAAGCCACTGTTGCACTTTAAGAAATAAGTACTTTGCCGACCTTTCTCAGTTGGGCCATTGTTGCTCTCTGAAATATTAAAATTTCGTGTATGCAACAATAGTAGTCTGCCGCCATCTATTGGCAATTTGAAGAATTTCAATTGGGTCAGTGTTGCACTATGTAATATCACGAATTTAGAACACAACCCGCTATAAAACGCAAAAACTCAATAATGTCAGTTAGGCCGTTGTTGCACTATACGCCTCAAATGATAGTAAATCGGATATTATTTTTTGTTCAAAATCATATACGTAAATCTACATATATTAAAATCGCCTAGACAAAAAATAGCTATTTATGCAACAAGTGCTAAAAGTCGACGTTTATGCACGAGACATGAAAATTATGAAACGAAGCCGAAAACTAAGATTCATAACATGTCTCGTGCATAAACGACTTTTAGCACGCGTTGCATACAATATTTTATCTACTCCAGTGGGATAAGTAACGCATTACGTCACTCATTTGACACTATTTCAGTTACGTAATGAAGCTCATTACACCACTCAGTTATGTAATGGTTTCATTACGCAACTGAGTTGTGTAATGACTTCATTACGTAACTGAAATAGTGTCAAATGAATGACATAATGACATTTGCCTACTAAAATAGTTTTGAAAATGACAGATCTGACATTTCTCTTAATGCACTTTTCTCAATTTTAGGCAGTCGTAGATAAAATTTTGTACAATACATGTGTGATAATGCATCATTAATATACTTGTGTGCTTACATACACGTATATTAATGATACTGTTATCCCACTTGTATAGTAAATAACTATTATCTACGATCTTAATTTTACCGTTATTAATCCATAAATATCGATTTAACAAATGTTTGCATCTACGACACTTCTAATTTATGTCATAATAAATAGTAGGCCATGCGCGGGCGAATGTTTGCGAAAGCCAGTGCTGTCAAGGTCAGTCACGAAATGTAATTATTAATACTCCACATCTGACTGTATTCATTACATAACGCTTTAATTATTTCAAAAACACTTTACCTGTAACGCAAGAAGCAACTAGAATAACTTTACAACTTCACTTCCAGTTCGAAATTGTAGTTTTATAACCTCACTTCACTTTTAGCACTAGAGCTAAAAGTAAACAGCTGATTTATTTAACCACGGTAAACTATAAAACGTCACTTTTAGTGAAACAAGCTAGCGCTAAAAGGCCTACTTTTAGTAGTGGTCGTAGATAAATGTTATTATGTATAGGTATTAATGTATTATTTAAGACAATTTAAAAATTCCAAGTGACTATTTTTCGGATATTTATGAACTAGACCAAATACCAGTTTTTGCCTACCCGCAGTTACCACTATCAATAACTGTTATTTTTATCAGTTTGTACAACATAATCCACATATATTTGTTGTGCAGAACACAGAAATGCCTTGCTTTTGTTAGGTCTTCTTTTATGGAAACCCGGGTTCCTTTTAATTTGGATTTTGATTTGAAAATTTGTTGTCGGACGTTATAATTAATAAACTTCACAATGATTGGGGTGGGTAGACTTGAATTCCTGCTCCTCAATCTATGACTTCTTTCAATTGCGTCCTTGGGAACTTGGATTGGAAAATTGTAAGCGAAAAAATTAGTATGAACTTGGTCTGTATCTTCATTGGAAGCTTCTATGATTCCTAGAATTCTAGAATACGTAGGTTATTATGTCTTAAATATTGAATTTATTTTAAAATCGTGTATTCGGATAGTTGTGTTTTGAGAAGCAACAGTTTCTTCTAAAGTAGAAATACGCAGGTCGTGTTCAGAACTGTTGCTTAAACTGCTCCATCAAATTGGCCATAAAATCTTCAGACACCAGAACCTTATTAATACGTTGAACCACATCATCTTGGTTTGACAGCTCTTTGTTGGAAACTGACTGACCTTTACCACTGCCTGGCAGTTTACAATAGCCACCCGTTTTTATAGAATTACAGCAATTCTGTAGTAGAACATTACAGTGATAGTAGGTAGAGCCCAACTTCAACTATACTAAAACTGCCGCACATAAGCATCCGCACACTGCGCTAGCACGTCTATTCAGCTTGACGACACATGGAAAAGGATTTATTTCTAATCCCTGAAGACATTTCGCACTGCACTAAACTGCCTCTCTTGTTCCAAGTTAGTAAATTAGTAGTTTTTATCAGTTTTTCTTAAATATTTCGAAAACTATGCAGTTTAGCGCGAAAAGTGTTATATACAAAAATAATCTACATTAAATTGCGAACAAAAATGGTCCTGTGCATAATCTTGCTAAAGTGAACGGTTCCAGAGTTACGGAGGGTGTAAATGTAGACATTTTTTAGATTTTTTGGAAAAAATATGACATCACTAAGGAAACTATTTTTTTTGTTCTGCTGTCATTTTTGTTATTGTTCGTCTTTAGAATACTGTGCGAACTATGTGATAATCACAGGATTGTGTTTTGTTAAAGCAAATTGCGATTTTAGTAGCCGGTGGTATGTTATTGATAAGCCCTTGAAGGAACGACAACCTCACCACCTTCTCAAGGGGCGCTACTTTTTAAGAGAATAGAGGCTTCCACAGGCCTAGGCCATATAAACCTGTGGTACGGAGAAACCCACTCTGAACTTTCTCTGGACAATGCCACATTAAGAATGAATATCTTTCCAACATAAATGATTTTAAAATATAAAAATATTATCTGTGTAATAATTATGATACATAATTATATAATTTTTAATCATAATATTTTTAAAACTGCAGCTTTTGGAGGGTTTTCTTTAGAAAATATGCATATTTGGCTGTATATTGCAACCATATTTTATTAAAAAATTTTAAGTTCATAAACAGAGTTCAATAGTAATATTGAATAAAAATGTAGAATGTTAAATGCGACCTTAAATTAATGTAAAGTATTCATCAGTATTCAGTCCTCTTCAAACATAGCACCCTCCTCTTCTATACCTTTTCAACTTCAAATTAGGACTAATCAATTTCATAATGGGAATAAACAATTTCAAAATGAAATAAACAATTTCAATTTAAGAATAATCAACTTCAAATTGAGAAAAGCTTTTTGTTAACGGTACTTTTTGGAATATGACAATTAAATGGTTGTGACAGGATGGAACACCAGCAACAACTAACAATAATTAGTTCCGTCCTGTCACAACCATGTAATTGTCATTTTCCAAAGATTACCGTTAACAAAAAGCTTTTCTCAATTTGAAGTTGATTAGTCCCAATTTGAAGTTGTTTATTCTCAAATTGAAATTGATTATTTCATTTTGAAATTGTTTATTCCTATTTTGAAATTGATTAGTCCCAATTTGAAGTTGAAAAGATATAGATCTTCGTCTATGATGTTCGTGTCCCTGTTATCACATCCTAGGCCTGAGCAATTACCGCATATGCTTGAGCAGTTTAATATTAGTAGTTGCTCCAGAAAAACAAATCACACCTATTTTCCCTGGTATTAAAACTGCTCCATTATTTAATTGCTAATAATTCTAAAGACGAACAATAACAAAAATGACAGCTGAACAAAAAAAATTAGTTTTCTTAGTGATGTCATATTTTTTCCAAAAAATCTAAAAAATTTCTACATTTACACCCTCCGTAACTCTGGAACCGTTCACTTTAGCAAGATTATGTACAGGACCATTTTTGTTCGAAATTTAATGTAGATTATTTTTGTATATAACACTTTTCGCGCTAAACCGCATAGTTTTCGAAATATTTACGAAAAACTGATAAAAACTACTAATTTACTAACTTCTCCCCCCTCCCCCCCTAAACCCGACGCTTAAAATGGTGTAACTTTTTACCAAACAATATGTGGAATGTATAGAACAATTTGGTGTTGGAGGGAAACTTTTACTTTGGATGTTGAGGTTAGGCCGTTTTTTGGACTAATTACACCGTACTATGAAGGCTTTTATAAATACTTCTGTATTTGAAATTCTACCTTATGGAAACTGTTGACAAGATTCTTCAACCTCTTATATCTAGCATTCCCATTGCAAAAATCATACCAAACACTATATTTGATATTCAACATATAAGTATATGTGTGGCATTTTCAGATTAATCACAATTAGCAGATTATTGTTTGATAAATAAAATGTGCTACATCACCTGATTACACTCCAAACGTCCAACATGCTGTAATTTGAAAACAAAAACCAGATTACAGATTTTGAGTTTTTTTTTATCATAATAGTATAAACTTCCAAGTATGGTACTTTCCTCCAGATTTACTCCATATATCAAAAGTACCTATAATGTAGTTAATCAATAGTAAATTAGTTTTGCATTAGATCATGGTCTGGTGCCAGTTCGATATGCGGTCTACCACTGAGTATCTGATTCGATATGCGGTCTACCATGTATAATGATATACAGGTCCACATATAGGCGAAGTATGTGGTTCAATAAATAAACACAAAATTGTTTGTTAATTATACGTAGTTAATTATTCATTGTTTCCCTATAACCCCGTCGTTAAGGAAAGCAATAAACTAATTGCCAATCGGATAATTAAGTACTTTCACTGCTCATTATTCGGAAATTTGGTTGTTTTTGAAATTGTTTAATAATTATGGTTAATTATTCATACTTAAGAATACTTAAAAACACAGACGATAAGTTTATGACTTTTCTGAACGATGTTAGAGATGTATATGTAAAGGGTCCAGCAACTGGTATGACCTATTTTCCAAGACCTGTCCTAAGGATAAAAAGTAATGGATTGAAACAAATTTGAGATGAATATCAACTTTATTATGTGCAAGTTTAGTTCCTAAGAATTACTTCATTTAAATGGCCTCCCTGAGCCTCGATGCAGTACTGCAATCTTTGTCTAACACTCTAACGTTTTGCATCACGCTTCTCAACAATTCTGGTCCAATACTCTCTATTTCTTCTGAAATACTTATTTTAAGGCCTTGTATTGTTTGAGGACGCTTCTCGTAGACCTTTTGCTTCAGATATTCCCACAAAAAGAAATCAGGAGCCGTCAAATCGGGGAAATTGGACCGCCATGTTATGTTACCAAACCTCAAAATCCACTGTGTTCACAACTGATTGACTTCGTATAAAGCTTTTAACCACGTATACGCGTTGGTTAATTGGAAAATTATCCATGATTTATTAAACTGCATAAATTAACGCACACAAATTTGACAATAGAAATGCCAATAACAAAATGTTTTCGTAACAGCCTACTAAAAATACGTCATACAAGTTGCTGGACCGTATAAATACTTATAATTTAAGCATTTTTACTGTATGTACATGTAGTTAATTAAATATAATAAATATTTTTGACGATAGATCGTTTATTGAACCACAAGGCTTTACCTATATTAGTCTGCATATTATGTACGTTGTTAGAGATGTATATGTATAAATACTTATAATTTAACCATTTTTACTGTATGCACATGTAGTTAATTAAACATAATAAATATTTTTGACGATAGATCGCTTATTGAACCACAAGACTTTACGTATGCTGGTCTGCATATTATGTAGACCGCATATTGAACCAGCTACTTTATGGTAGACCGTATTATACATGGTAGACTGCATATCGAACTGGCACCGATGTTCTTTGTGCCTGATTGCAAACACTACAGCGAAAAGCACGGCTGTAGATTTTTTTGTCTTTCCAAAAAACCCACAAGAAAAGAAAAAATGGATAAAATTAATAAGGTAATGTACATTTTTGCAATTTTTGGGAATAAAAATACGATAAATTGTTTACATTAGACGAGTAGATAAAGATCCTTCATCTCACTCACTAGTGTGTGCCCCGAAACTTAAAACGTGCCCTTGTTGAAGCATGATCTCTGCAATACATCAATTATCGAATTTGTAGGGCAGAAGAGTAAACTCTTTGCACTAACACATTTTTTTAAAAATTAAACATTGTTGGCCTAACCTCAAACCTGGGTTTGTTTGTTTGTTTGTTAATGGACAAGGTCTAAGCATGCAGAGTACCAGGTACCTTAAACATCGACTGCGTTGGTCATATGGTCAAAGTCCTACTTAGAATTTTGCCGAGACTAAGGACTTCCAACCCTAGCAAGGGATCTTTTACATGCTGCACATCGTAGTAACATGGGACCCACGGCTTTACATCACTTCCGAATGATGGCATTCTGTAGAGGCTTTCATCTGCATTTTTTTATTTTTGAAAACCTTACCGGGACTGAGAATCGAACTCGCGACCCTTAGATCAGTAGTCAGGATGCTTACCACTGAGCTACCGACCCCGAAACCTGGGTTTAAAATCGTTTTTGCGTGACTATTGAGAACTAGAACTACCGCTGGTAGGTACACTATTTAGTTTATTACTCACCTTATACAAATCAGCAATAAAACAGGCACAACAGCTAAAGTAAGTTTTTTTCCTATAAAAATTTTCAAGGTCAAGATAAAATTGGCAAAACTGCTTTTTTAGAATTATTAGAAAATTTATTTTAGTTAGGTTTTTCTGTAAACGACTTGTGTCATTTTGACATTTAAAATTAAATTGTCAGCTTTTTTTTTTGAAAATAAATACTCCCAAAAAACGGAATCTTTTACAATTAAATGTAAAAAAAAGCAATTCTGAGGTGTGCGAGGAACTGTTGGATCTGCAGCCTAGCATGCCAGAAGAAGAACTTTACGAAAGATTACCTAAAAACAAAACTCTTTTAATGCCATATTTTAAATTTCCCATCAATTTTTATTTCCAAAAAGTTACTAAAACAAATTCTACCAACATATTTTTTTAAAAGAATCCAAGCAATGCCAACATAAACTCTAAATTCTTTGACCTTCAAAATTTTTCTAGGAAAAAAACGTACTTTATTAAATTCTGACTCAAATTATAAAATGTAAGTAAAGCCCTTATGTTCAACTGTTTGTTTGGAAAGTGGTGCCTAACCTTCCTCAATAAATATGGCGGCTTGACGTCATTTCCAAACTCCTTTATCTGTTTCGGTTGAGTCTAGGACAAAAACTCCTGGACAAAAAACCCCGGACATAAAACCCCCGGACAAAAAAACCCCCGACAAAAAACCCCCGGACAAAAACCCCCGGACAAAAAACCCCCCACAAAATTAATTAATTATTTATAATGTACGTAATCCAAAAAATAGTTATTTTTGTCAATGTTTAATCACTTTATTCAATTTACTTTATAATACTAATACAAACTTTACAATCTAATGTTATTACTAATAGCATTTAAAAAGATTTCAAAATCACGTTCCCCCTCAATAAAATCGTTGCACAGTTGCTTTAGACGAATTTGTAAATTTTTGTATGTTGTCTTTTTATTTCTCAGGGGAAGCCTTCCTACGAGCTGCTGTTGCAATTTCGTTTGGTCTGTCGCCCATTCTTGCCTGATTTTATTGATCAATACCCATACGGAAGGATGATGTTGACCAACCAAATTACTAAACCTGTTGTTCCACCCTTCAGTTTGGTTATTAGTCCTCTCTTCATTCTGTATTGTGGTAAGATAAACATTCCATGTTGGTGGCGGAAACATCGGGGGAACATGCCGCACCCTTAAGTTCCCATCATTGTTTCCTACTCTTCAGTATGTTCCTGTAACGTAGGTGGACGCAAAATACTCCAACAGCTCTTGGGCGCCATCAGGAATAAGTTCCCTTAAAAAAGCCAATCCCCTCTCAACATCCTCTATGGGAAGAAATGATAATCCATCAAGCATTCCGCAAAAGTTTTTAAATTCTTCATCCTGCCTGTATCTCTGTTCCAGGCCTAATTCCTAGACTTTGCGGTGGCTGCTTTGGCAGAGGTGGTAAAAGCATCCCCTTATTGTAATATGATCCCCCAATACTACTTTCACAGCCTGGATGGCAGATCTTTCAAAGTCCATGTTAAAGTATGAAGGCTCTGGGAAGATATTTCTTCGCTCACAGTTATCTACCAACGCTCTTAGCATAACCTCGTATGTAGACTGCGTCTTTTTTTGCAGAAAACTGTATAAGCATGTCACAAAGACGCCTTGGACTTCTACTAGCACGACATAAAGCTGCAAAAAAAGTGGTGGTGCCAGGGAATAATTGCCATCCATATACCATGTAGTGGCATTGGCTAAATGGGCTAAACCTTCGTCAGTGGAGAATATTAAAATTCGTTCTTCGGACGCAGTTCCACTATCATGGAGTAGAAGTCTTGCATTATCCGGCTCTCCGGTAGTAGACCACTGCCTTATGAAAACACGTTAATTATTAGCACACAATATTTTTTGCATATTTTTGCATTATTTTATTTGCATAGTCAGTCTAAACTGTAATATACGAAATATGCCTACCTTCTATAACAAGCTTCTCCAAAGTCATTGGTGTATTTGGCATCTTAGAACTTTGATGTCTTCTCAGCGTCCGCTTAGCCGAGTCCTCTGAAAGCATCATAGAACGTGTAGGATTATCTAAAGTAGAGACGGCTTCAGCATATATTTGCTCTGGTTTGGCCAAAACGTCTGTTGCTCTCTGCTTCATTTGCTGCATACAACGTGTAACATTGACTTCAGCATTGTGTACCGCATGGTTATGATCTGCTTTAACTTTTGGTTCAGTTATGTCCAGTGTAGTCACTAATATAGCCCTGCACTATGAAAAAAATATATACATATATTAGAATTTGTGTAAGAGAAAACAAGCAAAAAATAGCTTACCTTCATTGAACTGTACTTGCAGCATCTCCAACGCACATCTCTTATGTACTACATACATATAACCTTGTAAACACAACTTTTCACCACCCTTGTTAGAACGTATCACTTCCATTATCAACAGTAAAGTGACAAACAAAACCAAAATTTGAGCTTTATAGGGATTTACTTAAGTACTTTTGTAGGAAAAGGCCAATAGGGTTGCAGATTACATGTCTATGGGCGGGGGAGGCATTAGGAACGTAATTACCCATATAAAATTATTTTATCTACTGCGTAAATGGTTGTTAATTGCATTCTTGTCTTAATCATCAACCTAAGAAGGACAATTTGAAATGGTTATTTATGGCAAAGAAAACATGTTTTAATTTTAGCGCTGTCAAGCTAGCGAGCACTCTGTAGCGGCACCACATAAGACCCGGTGGGTCTTTTGTAGCTCGATTGAAGCTTTTTTGTTACGCCGGTCTCCCTTTTGTAGCCTCTACTGGGCCTGAGCAAAGCGCGGATCCGCTTGCTTAGCGGATATATGTAGCGGCACTAGTTCGGACCCGGCTCATTTTTTGTAGCTTTTTTGTTACGCTAGTCTCGACTTCTGTTCTTCTGTTCGCAGGAAGCTTACGGCCATTGGTAAGTTTAGCAGATGGTATTTCGATTATGACTCATCGACTATAACTCAATACATTCCAGGTGAAGTAGTTATGTTCGAGGTGACTAATGATAACGACACTTCTGAGGCCATTGCGCTAAGCCTGATTCCAAAAAAAAATTAAAAATCCTTTGACCTACCAATTGGACTTGATTCTCATTGGGAATGCTGCTATAAGCTACCCATCAATTTACGAAGAAATCCACAAGAGTCAATATTAGGCGGGGATATCGAAATGGGCCATTACACTTCGTCCATTTATCGATGGGCAGCAAATAGTTGGAAAGAGATTGATGATCTCCAAATAAATAATATGAAAACGGGCCGAAAAGATTCTTATAAAATTGTCCCTCGCTTTCTTGTTTATATTAACCTAAGCGATCAAAGTAATTAAAATATATTATTCATAATGTACTCTACTAAAAACACTTCATATTCTCTATGTAAATAATACAAGAAAAATATGTATTATGTATATGGATATTAATATATACTAATATAGATATCAAAAAGTGTGTGTATGGGTCAGTTCAGATTTTTCGGAGAAATGAACAAGCCGATCACCCGGAAGGTTATATATATAAGTATATAATCAGGCTATATTATTGCAGAGTATATCTGTCTTCTTTTTCTAAATAAAGTTGTATCTAACAGAACGATTTCCTTGGAAATTTCAAAAGTTGTCCGCATAACTCCCACATTATCGTTCCACAAACATGTTCCATGTTACGCGTAGAAACTACAGGATAGTGGCAGTTCTATAGTAATGTGGAAGTAACCAGTCCTGCACTTCTGTGCTGACCGGCCCCGGCAACGAAGTCAAGACTGGCGTAACAAAAAAGCTACAAAAAATAAGCCGGGTCCGAACTAGTGCCGCTACATATGTCCGCTAAGCAAGCGGATCCGCGCTTTCCTCAGGCCCAGTAGAGGCTACAAAAGGAAAACCGGCGTAACAAAAAAGCTACAAAAAAGTTACAAAAAACCAGCTGGGTCTGAACCTGTGCCGCTACTGTGAAGGTTCAAGCTAGCGGATCCGCGGTTTTCTCGGACCCGGCTGAAGCTACATATGCGCGACCAGCGTAACAAAAAAGCTTCAATCGAGCTACAAAAGACCCACCGGGTCTTATGTGGTGCCGCTACAGAGTGCTCGCTAGCTTGACAGCGCTTTTTAATTTTAAGAATCGGGTAAGGAAGCTTAAGATTAGTACATACTACAAGCACGCTTTCTGCTTACTAGCTTTTTTAGGATTATTATATGAATATTACTGGAAAAACCTAAATACAGCTTAAAGTAGGTAACGGCTACCGCTTCCCAAAATAGTTATTTGTTTCATGAGTACAAAAAATGCATGATTTCGGGACAAGTAAGACAGATCGCCGGACGACGCGCAGCGAAGTCCGGCGAGTCTTCTTATCAGTCCTTTTACCCTCGTGAGGGTTTAGTGATACCATTATGATATAATTTCTGTTTGCTGCTTCCATGCCTCTCTATCCTGGGCTATCTGTATTCCTTGGTGTAATGAGTGACCTGTTGTTTCTTTGAGTCTATCGGACCACCTCATTGGTGATCTTCCTCTTGGTCTTTTTCCCTGTGTGTTTTCCTCAACTATCAAGTTTTCCATCTCGCCTGTTCTTCTGGCTATATGACCGAAGTACCTTAAGTATTTTTTGTTTAGTTGCTTTAGTAATCTGTCCTTAATGCTTAGTTCCTGTAGTATGGATATATTAGTTCTATGTTCCATCCATGACACTCGAAGGACACGTCTATAAACCCAAAGTTCGAAAGCTTCAATTCTTTTCCGATCTGCTGTTTTCAGTGTCCAAGTTTCGGACGCGTACGTGGCTATTGAAAATACTAAGCTATTTACTAGTCTTATTTTTACTGCTTTTGTGATGTTTTGATCTTTCCAGATTTTTGTGAGTTTAGTCGTCGCCGACCTTGCCATTGCAAGTCTCCTTCTAATTTCTTCACTGCAATCGCCATTACTAGTTATTAGCGATCCCAGGTACACGAACTTGTCTACTACATCGAAACCCGCTAATTTTTTGATATTGGGATTGTTATTAAACCGGTCAATTATCATGACTTTGGTTTTAGCCTGATTGATCTTAAGTCCATAATCTTTACTGTGATTTTCTAGTCTTATCATGATATCTGTTAGTTCTTCTTCATCTTCAGCAATGATAAGAGTGTCATCGGCATACCTTAGATTACTATGTTTTTTCCCTCCGATTGATACACCTCCTTTCCATTCGTCAAATACTTGCCTCATGATATATTCGCTGTATATGTTATAAAGGAGCGGCGATAAAATGCATCCCTGTCGTACGCCAGCACAAACCTCTAGTGTATTGGATAATGTTTTGCCCACTCTGACTCTGGCCCTACTTCCATCATATAGATTCTTTATCATGTGCACCAGGTGTTCAGGGGTGCCCATTTCTATTAAGATTTTCCACAGCGAGGACCATTTCACTGAGTCAAATGCCTTTGTGTAATCTACAAAACAAAGGAATATTTTGATGTTATCTTCTCTTGCTTTCTCTATAATTTGGCGGAGATTGAGAATTTGCTCTCTTGTTCCCTTCCCTGGTATAAAATCTCTCTGTTCATCCGAAATTTGTGGTGAGTCTTACGCGTCCCGAAAACGCATTTTTTGTGCGAATGAAACAAAAATTTTTCTCCAACTACTCATAAATTCGGTAATATAACCTATTATTTAAAATCAAACATTGTAGGTTATATTGTAGAACCGTCATGGCGCAAATAAACAGTCACTATACGGGGAAAATAAACAACAACGACGGCAATTGCCGAATATTGACGAAGCGTTTGTTTTTTATATAAAATTTACCATGTAGAACCCTATCTTGTGTCCATTTTTGTACTAGTGCAAATATGAATCGAAAAGTGTACAGTTGCCAAGGTAATTGGTAAACATCCCGAAATGACTTACTTTTTATACAAAATTATTCGACAATATGGCGTCTTATTCCTGTGGTTGAAGAAAAATGTTATTGCTGTTTACAGATCTACAAGTGGTGAAACACGGATTATTCGAGTTCTTAGCCATAATATACTAATCCAGATGGTTTATTTTTAAAACTACATTTAAGGATTGTGCTCCCTTCTGTTTAAGCTTATATATTGGAAATTTCCATATTCTAGCCCTTATAACAATCCCAAATGCCGCCAAATTTTACTTTAAATATTATTTAACGATAACGTTTTTTCGACGGCTTTTTTTATCCTAGATTCTGTTTTGTGGGGTTTTTTTGTCCGGGGGTTTTTTGTCCGGGGGTTTTTTGTCCGGGGGTTTTTTGTCCGGGGGTTTTTTTTGTCCGGGGAGTTTTTTGTCCGGGCGTTTTATGTCCGGGGTTTTTTGTCCAGGGGTTTTTTGTCCTGACACCGTTTCGGTTGTAGCCAACCAAGCCAGCGTTTCACAGCCTTTGTCCAGAGCACGGCCTTCTGGATCAGCGTGCCTGTCGGCAGAGATGTGCAGAGAAAGAGAAACGCCTGGTACCTACACTAAATTTATCAGGTTAGCATTTAGTTAAGTAAAAAGTACAGACTCGCTAATGATATAAATTACTTTTAGAGTACAATGAAGCATCTACGAAGCAGAGCTGTTTTAGTTTCCCGCCGAAAGAACAGAAATATGTTACGCCTCAGAAAGTTAAAGGTAAACACGTTAGTTATTGTAAATAATTAAGATCGATCAATAAAATTATGATTGTTTTAAATTTAGATCTGCTCAAAGGATTTCAAGAAATAAGAGTCTTTGCCCTTGACATCCCTAAAAACTCCAGAGTTAAAATTACAAGTTCCCCAAAAAGTGTATCAACCACCTTCTAAGAAGATTAAACTTTTTGAAGATTATCCTGGTAATATCCTATTGTCCATTAATTTATTCAGTACAGTCCGTTAAGTAAACATAAAAACACAAAGTGGCCTTTGATTTCCAAAATTTCATGAGTGTACTTCCAAAATGCATCGTTGTCTAGGAATGTACTTACAAAAAATTACTAAAACAAATAGGTTAAGGGTGTGACATTTACATCCCATCTGTCATAAATGTTGTAATTAACTACTTTTAAGGGTACTATACAAATACTGTGTTGGATACTATTGACGTAGCGGTTATTAATAGGTATTTTTATTACATTTTATAAAACTTCGGATTAGAATTTCTAGAAAAATATCTACTTTGACACTGACAATCAGAAATATTAATTGTCATTTTACTTCCTTTTACAATAAAGGAAGTATTGGATTCACCCCAAAAATTCGAAATTGAGTTTTCAACAGATCTTCACGTTTTAGAGTCCCCTGATCCCAAAAAACATATTTTTTTTTATTGGTCTGTCTGTCTGTGTGTCTGTCTGTCTGTGTGTTTGTCTGTCTGTGTGTCTGTCTGTCTGTGTGTCTGTAAACAAAATATCTTAAAAGCGAAAAGAGGTGTGGGGTTGAAACTTCATATATAAGTTTTGTGTACTATGTAGATGCGACAGTAAGCTTTTGAAAAAAATCGCATAACCGAAAGTAGGTGTTTACTCTTGTAATTTTTCAGTTTTTTTTTCGATTTTTTCAAAAACGGTTTTAACGATTTTTTTCAAACTTCTCATTTTTATTACACTTTTAATGTGTATTGATGTGAGATAGGTGATTTTCCAGTTGAATACTTCTAAAATGCCAACATTTAAATGTTTTTGTGTTTACTGAATGCCCTATAGGTATGTATATCTAAATGTTAACTATTCTTTTTAGGTGTTCCGAGCACTAGCAACACATCATTTTCTGTTTCATCTCAAACCCAAAAACAAAAGCAACTGGTACGTTAACAAATTTAGAAGTGTTAATTGTTAGTTATTTTTGTTTTCTTTTTTCAGACATAGATTGCCTCTCAGAAACATTGGGTGTAACTGTTCTACCAAAAACACCATCACCTACAGAGGAGAAAATACCAAAACGTAATTAGGTATATTTCATGTTTTTGTAACCGTGTGGTACTTTTTCAATATTTTTTTGCACGATAGAACGATTTTACTTAGTTACCGCGTTTGTTGTTAAATCAGTAAGTTATGCTTACCGTTCTAGAATGGTAAGTAAAAATTCGAGGTGAGCAGGTTATGTTTTGCATAAGTCTGTGTCAAAACTGACGCACAACTTAACCTGCTAACCTCGAATTTGACATAGACTTACAGTAGCTGCGTTTGTTAAGTACATCGCGGAGCGAAGCCTGAGCAGATCAAGTTTTAGTCACGTGACTAGCGAGCATCGAATATCGGAAAGTATTTACCGAACGCTCAACTGTCACAAAATGTGCAAATGTCAAATTAAAACGTAAATTTCATTGATTGATTCATTCATAATCTTTAGCCTCTTTTACTTTATGTGTCGAGGACCATAAATATTCAAAGATTAAATAATGCCGCCGTTCATTTGCCACTGTTGTTACTTGTCATGCGGGAATCCTCTGTTCACTCAGTTAAAATACATCGAGCAAATCGAGGAACATCGAAACGCTCGCTCCGTAGTTAACGAACGATTTCGAGGAAACAGAGCTGTCAGAGGTACCTTTCTGAACGCAGTTAGTGCCACCAACATAATATTCTGTGGTATAATGTCACATTTTACTGACGTTTGAAGAAAAATACAGTTCTATTGTGCAAAAAACGTCATAAGCATCACGAACGTTAAGGAATTGCCGATCTCAGACGATATTTAAAATCGTCGCTTCGCTCCTCTTCCAAACAATTGTCTTCGATCGGTAAAATGTTACCGTTCTTAATACTTAATATACTATAATAGTACAAACATTACGAACAAATTCTTTGCTAGTTATTGAACTTAAATTTGTATAAAAAAATTTTTTTCGACAACCATCAAAATAACTTAATATTCACGCATCATTACGTTAGCACTGACGACGTGAAAAAACGCTTTTGTGCCAAACACCTTTTGCGCATTTTGGGAAAACGTTTTTTCACGCTTTTTATTTTACTTAATTTAGAAATAAAGTTACACTAACCTTGCAAATTTTTATGTTATTTTGACGGTTGTCAAAAAAATATGTTACGTGCGCGAAATGTTTTTGTGTGTTCGAATGACTTAACTCGGCTAGCGCCTTGTCAAGGAAATGGAATCCTCACGTACAAAAAACACTTCACACACTTAATACAAAAATAACTATTGTACATTAAACTCAACAGTAGTTTTTTGTATTTAAATAATTTGAATTATTTTTGTGTCTTTAACAAATAAATTATTGATACGATTTCTGCTTAATCAAATTTGAAGTATTTTGAATATTAACTGTAATACTTTGCAACTTTTATTTTTCATTTTGTTATTAATTTAATATTGAGCTGATTTTTTTGTAAATAGAATTATTACCACTTTGCAATTTGATGTCATCTTACTATGCTTTGTAGGATTTTCAGTTTTAACGTTGCATGTTTTATGGAGACTTGCATCGGAAAGTAGCAAACTGAGTTAAGACAAAACAAATGTTAAAAGTGTAGTGTAATTATGAAATATTGTTAAGTATCAATTCTTAATGTCCCACTTTTTGAGTAAATAAAATTCAAGAAGGAAATCACTTGCACATTCGATTATTTGGGATAAAACTTAATATTCATAATTTTTCTTATTCACATAATACTAATTGTTTATTGCAGATGTCAAAAAGGGTACCTCGTTGCTGCAGCTAGGTGGTGTAACTCGTCAGCAAGAGCCAAAACGTAATATAGTCCAGCTCGCAATTTACAGCGAATGGCATTAAGGCACAAATTCCAGCACTTATCAACACGTGCCCAGCTGTGTGTTGTGCAGTCACAACAACAAACTTTGCAATGTCTCAACAGCGTCAACGATGCTTCATGATTTTTCATTAACAAAGACGACTTTCATGATCACTATGCAAAAAAATGTTTCCAATACCTACGTGTAAAGCTGTATTGTATCTCTGAAAATCTCCATAGTAAAGTAACATTTTAATGATAAGGGTTGATAAAATGCTACTTTATTCACTAGTCAATAAAATAGTCCATAATTCATACCAACTAACACAATAAATACGTGCTACCTTGAGTAAAAAAACAGGAAATATGGTATTTAATTACAATTATTTACCCAATTTTATAACTTTATTATATATAACTGAGTGTAGGTATTGGAAAAAAATTGATATGCCACACTTGAATAAAAAGATTTTATCCATTCGGGGAAATTATCCCACTTGGCTTTGCCTTGTGAGCCTACGTTTTCGCCTTATGATGAAATGCCTCTTTATTCACTTGTACCATACATAACTATTATTGCATACTTCTGTCGAAATTATTTATTAAATTTTGTGAAGTTAGTTGAAAACAAGGAAAGCATATCTAATATGATTTTTACTGAGTTTTCAATTTGAAATGACTTTGCATTTTCTAATCTCTTTTAGCATAAATATGTGATAGTCGAACATATTATGTATAAAATTCGTATCTAAAGCTTCCTTTTTGCACTTGCCAAATATAAAGAACTCACCTTCGGCTCATTCTGTACATTTGTAAAAATAACTATTAAAAGATTTTTATCTACGACCACTACTAAAAGTAGGCCTTTTAGCGCTAGCTTGTTTCACTAAAAGTGACGCTTTATAGTTTAGCGTGGTTAAAGAAATCAGCTGTTTACTTTTAGCACATGTGCTAAAAGTAAAGTGAGGTTATAAAACTACAATTTCGAACTGGAAGTGAAGTTGTAAAGTTATTCTAGTTGCTTCTTGCGTTACAGGTAAAGTGTTTTTGAAATAATTAAAGCGTTATGTAATAAATACAGTCAGATGTGGAGTATTAATAATTACATTTCGTAACTGACCTTGACAGTACTGGCTTCGCGTTCGCAAACTTTCGCCCGCGAGGCATGGGCTACTGTTTATTATGACATCAATTAGAAGTGTTGTAGATGCAAACCTATGTTAAATCGATATTTATGGATTAATAACAGTAAAATTAACGTCGTAGATAAAATATTGTATGCAACGCGTGCTAAAAGTCGTTTATGCACGAGACATGTTATGAAACTCAGCTTTCGGCTTCGTTTCATAATTTTCATGTCTCGTGCATAAACGTCGACTTTTAGCACTTGTTGCATAACTAGCTATTATGGAATTTTAAAAAAATCTTGTATGTAACATTTTTCAAAATTTGTTTTTTGCACACGTCTACTTAGACCTCCCAGTCTTTGCAAACATTGTTCACATTTAATACCAAAAACATGACCATTTTACAACTTATTACATAAATAGCTATTTTGCATGATTAAGCTTTTTAGTTCGTTTATTGCATGGGTTTCCATGAGAGTAAGTTACATTCACAAAAGGACAAATGTCAATAAATTTAACACATATAAGTAAAAGTAGGTAAGTTCGTTAAGTACGGCTATTGCCTTTAAAATCGGGTACACCAAAAAATTTTTCCCTGTGTGAATACGACTGAAATAACATAAGTTACGTCCAAACTCAAGTCACTAGATTTTCGACTTTGTACCAGATTTTTAAGGCGATAGCCATAGTGGAGACGAGCGTGAGCAACTCGAGTTTTTGTCACGTGGCTAGCGAACATCAAATGTCAGAAAATATTTACGGGACGCTCTACTTTCACTTGCCACAAAATGCGGAAGTGTACAATTCAAACGTAAATTTGATTGATTGATTCATTTATAATTTTTAACCTCTTACTTTTGGTGTCGAGAACAATTCATATCGAAAAATAAATGATGTCGCTTTTTGTTAGTCATTGTTGTTAATTGTTATGCGCTGATCCTTTGTTTACTTGGTTGAAAGCTGAGGTACACTTGTGCTCATAAAAATGGAATACAAGTATTGCAACCGACTTTTGTAGAATTTTATGTTTGTAATACCGGGTGGTTTGAAACATTGATAAAGTGAAATTGTTTATTGTATTAAATTACAAGAAAATAGTTATAATACGACTTTTCAAATTAGTCCAACAGTAAGTGTATTCGATTTTCATGAGCACAGTGTACAAAATGCTCGCATTGGTATTTACCGAATGCTGACAGATCTCTTAGATTGGCTCGCTTCATATTTTACAAAAGATTTCAAAGAAACAGAGCTGGTACTGTTATGATCGTGTAATAGTACCTTACCAAACACAGTTTATGTAAAAAATAAACGTTATATTTGACAATTCAAATATTACAGCAAAAATAGGTATTTTTATAAGTTTCTATCATGCAAAAAATGCTGCAAGCATCGTGAACAATAAGATTTACCAGTCTCAGACAATATTAGAGACTGAGTGAAGTGGTAAACTGCCTTACTGTTCTCGATACTTAATACAGTAGCTGCTCTATTGTGTGAATTAATTAAGACCAAGCTTGTTCATACGGCTGATATGTTCAGTCCATCGAATGTACAGTTTAAAATAGGGATTTTGTGTTTATTAATCTAAATTCTTTTATAAATGAACAATATGTTCAAAATGTAATTAAGTATGTTTTATGAAGTGGCAAATTTTATGCAAATCTTTTTTGTTTGTGGGCTTTTTTGAATTATGTGGAATGTTTGTTAGTATAAATGAATTGTTCAGTTAATTGACTATTCACTCCATCGAGCGACTACTGTATACTATTTCTCTTAATATTTAAGTACATTTCTTATTTTTTTTGTTTTTACTGTATATAATGCATATGTATTACTTACTATATTGCTGGTAGGGCCTGGGAACGGCCGAAAACATTACGGCGCCGGATAGTCTCACTCTGAGTATTACGCGTCTCGTGCGCATGCCTGAGAATTCAAACTCCGCCTTTAGAAGCAAATTTTAAACTTGACCGTGAGGTTCACTTCCCCACCGCGCGGACGACGTGCTTGCGCACAGCTCACCAAATACATTGAAGAGTTGGTTGTCTGTCTCACTTACGCTGTGACCTCCCCACTCATAGCCGCTAGCAATATAGTAGATATTAAATATATGATGTAATGATACATAATTATACTGTTATAAAAATTCCTATAAAAAATGTATGATATGTTTTTCTTCATAATATTTACTAGCTGTAACTGAAATATTTTTGAAATTAAACTTTTAAATCCTCATAGTCGAATGTTTGAATATGTGAAGTTTACCCTATAAGTACGGTCCTCATTTCTGGCAGAAAACATTTGAGCTAATATGCTTTTAACTTTGCCTATGACTCAGGTAGAGTAAGAAGCATTTTTAGCTCAAATATATTCTGCAAAAGCTCAAATCTAGCTATACCCAAAAATAAAACAGTATTTCAAATAGCCCGCTCTGTGTCGGTAAAATAAAATTACAGATTACTGTAGAATTTTAAAAACAATAAGCTTTAGTACCGTGCTATCCCTACAGAGGGCGGTAAAGATTCTGTCCGGTTACAGTGTCTTTATATAAAGGCACTGTATGTCAGGTCATGGATATATTAGTACAGGATACGTTCACTACATGTAAATGTACGCCGAATCTTAAAATAACATATCACGGTGTTCGGTATCTTCCCCCATTTCATTCTAACCTGTATCACTTTATTTCTCTCTCCCTTTAGACGTATTTCATGCAATGTTTCGTACGCTTAATTTTGAAGTTTTGAAATGAAAACGTCAGAAGTGTCATTCAATTTCACAGTTTATTCTTTGAAAATTGAACTTTAGCGAGAACGTGCATAATTTGTTCTATTTCTTGTAATTCTTCAAGCGAAGACCTATCTTTTCACCGGTGTGTTAAGTAGATAGTTTGTTTAATTAAAACCTTTAAAAAATTATTTCAGTTTTTTTATTGATATTCATATCCCTCATAGCATTAGGAACGGAATGAATATCAAATAGGTTTCCTATCCAAGCTTCAAAAAGGATTAATTCCCTACAGTTTTTCAAGGCACCTAACTTCTGAATGAATTATGAACTGTAAAGTTGAGGTTGTTTGCTTTTGCTTCTTCAGCTGCTAGTTCACACTCTCATCATGTTTTTCATTAAATTAAAATGTGGGAAATAACAGCAGTTCATGCAGATGTGTGGGGGTTAGAAAAAAATAGTAACTGTTCGTTACCACGCAACTGAGGTGCAAGCTCCAGCAAGCCATATAAATTTGGTTGCGCGTTCTTGTAAAATGGGGTGCAGGAAGAGATGTGATTGATCTCGAAGTTCTTAGTGATGAAAAGAATGATATTGAGGACTGCACGTTATTAGAAGCAGAAGATTTATTCTCATATTCTTTAACATATTTAAACGTACAAATGGAAAAATTTCGAAATGATGGTAACATTAACTAGAATTTCAAATAGCAAAGTTAATTTTGATTTCGAGTGATATTTTTTCCAACAAATAAGTGAATTTATGCCTACAGGGGTACCACTATAAAAAAACACGCCAAAATCTCTACCTCATGGGTGGTGTGGAAAAGAGACACCAGTAAATTTAACTGTATTTAAAAAAAAATTTAAGTACCACTTTCAAAATTGGTGCAACAAAAATTTAATTTATCATTCTTGCAAAGAAATGTGCTCTACAAATTTACTTCTATCCATTTTTGTCGAAAACCCACGTTTTTGCGATATTGACCAGAAGCTAAACGAGCGAGCACATTTCGTGCTGTACGCTCAAACTTATTTCGCACTCTTGCTGCAGATTACACATGACAGACCTTATTGAAACTTGTATTTCCAATACGATGCACTTCATAGTTAATAGCCGAAAACCAGTGCTACTACCAGTCTCAGAGGTATTTTTTGAGACTACGGGTATGTGCATCACTACTTGGGTAGATAATTTTTTTGATAATAATTCTTAATGCCATTAGGGATATAAATGTTAAACAAATTACCAATTTTAAATTTTGGCTTAGATCAAATCACGGGTGGCTCGAGTACCATACTCCATCAAACAAATCCTTGCAAGGCACATAAAAATGAAAAATACTAGATGCTTACTAATTTTTTCTGAAAATGGGTCTTTTTCATAATGAACAGTCAAATAAACGCGGCTATTTATTTAATAACCAACTGTTTTTGGGCTAAAATGCAAGATCCGAGGCCAATTACACTGCTAAGTCTTTTCCTTATAATTTTGGTTATGGTTAGTAGAGAAACAACATTAAATAATTATTAATATTAATAATAGCAGGGATATTGGCCTCGGATTCTGTATTTTTCCCGTTGTTGCATGTATCAAAGTTCTGCTTCCTTTTTATTTATTTATTTATAATATTAGACGGCTGAGCCGATAAAACATATCAATGGAAAACTAGAGCTAATAAGATATTTAAACTTATCTAAAAATAAAAATTGAAGGCACATAATAATGTAGTAAATAATAAGATAAAGAATTCTACTTGCAACACTTGCAAACTTGAAAATTTTACGGAATGAAATTATACAACTACAGCTATTAACTTAACTTAAATTAACCACTTAATTTGTCCAAGGCGTTTACTAAAGGCGCACAGACAACTGACTCGGGAAGAGCGTTCCAATCTCTAAAAATTCTGTTGAATAAACAGAACTGTAAACACATTTTATTAAATCTTTCGAGCACTAGCTTGAACTCGTGGCCACGCAACCGCACATTCTCACTAGTCACAAACCCTTCAATGACTACAGTGTAGTAACCGTGGAGGATTTTATATGTTTCTATTAGGTCACCTCTTAAATGTCTTTCAGAAATCGATGATAGCCCCAATACCTGCAGCCTCTGTTCATATGGCAGTTTTCAAATAGTTGGCGATAACTTGGTGATACGTCTCTGGGTGAGTTCAAGAGCATGAATGTCTTTAGCAAGGTAAGGCTTCCAAAAGCAGGACGCATACTCCAAAATTGGCCGAATATAGGTTTTATAAATTTTCGCTAAAAGTTGAGGAGACATGTTTTTAAAAGCGATCGAGTCTAGGTAGGTGCTACTCCCATTTAAAATCTGACGACACGGTGACCCCAAGATGTTGTTGTTGATAAACCGCCTTTATAAGCACATTGTTTAGAAAATACATGTAGCTAGGGTTGTGGTATCCCATGTGCAACACGCATTTTTGTTCGTTGAGCTCTAACAGCCACTTCGAACACCATTCTTGGAGTCGCAAAAGGTCATTTTCTACCATTCTTCAAAATGGTGCATCTTGTAAAGGACAAACTCAGTTTCAAAGCAAAGTAGTGTTTACAAACTTCTTTTATCAGGATCATTAATTTCCTTTCAGCCAGCCTCTGACAAGTTAAAACGATTAGACATGGTGACCTAAAAAAGTTATCACGAAAAATGATGGTACTTGAAAATTTAACTTGTTAGCGGACCTACCAGTTAAACTGTTGTTTACATGGTTTTGATTGCTATTATTATCAACCGTAAAACTCAAAGGCGTTAGCGAGTGAATATCTTGCACACCCCCTCATCGAGTGAGGTTATCAAGTGTTGACTGTTGAGGTTATGTTTGCTAATTTGTGTTTATTTATACGATTACTTCTTTTCTACATTTTGTAGCATCTTGAGACCAAAAAGACTATCTCTGGCACCACGTAACACGAGTTAAATGTATTTTATCATAGTTTCTCTCAATGACGAGTCCAAGTACTTCTCTAAAGGATAGCGCTATACGTAATTCACGCAATGAGAGTGACAGAAATAGATGGTACGTCTTGTTCAACTATAGCAACGGCACGCCGTATCTTATACTTATGTATCTATGTATCCGGTACAGTGCCTTTATATAGACACTGTATGTCCGGATCATATATGTATTATACATATATTGCTAGTACGGCCTCGGAACGCCCGAAAGCATTACGGCGCCGACATAATCTCACTCTGAGTATTACGCGTCTCGTGCGCATGCCTGAGAATCCGAACTCCGCCTTTAGAAGCGAATTTTAAACTTGACCCCTTCCCCATTGGGCGGACGACGCCGCCGCGCTTGCGCACAGCTCACCATTATACATTGAAGAGTTTGTTGTCTGTCTCACTTATTTCGTGAGTTTCCCACTCATAGCCGCTAACAATATAGTAAGTATTACATATATGGTCCGGATACAGTGACTATATACAAGACAGTGTGGCCATACGATTGTTGGTCGCCATTTTCCGGCAAATTTGAGTCTAGAGGTATACAGTGCCTTTAGAAATAATCGAACGTTTTTGAGTGGTTATTACTTTAGCGCTAGTTATTTTAACTAGTTGATGTTAGCTACACGTGCAGTGTAATGTATTGCAACCCTTATGGTAGGGGCTGCAACCCTTATGTGGTCTTAGGGGTAGTTTTCCCTCTTAGACCAACAAATTTCGCTTCTTCGGAGGATAACTCTATCGCTGAACCCTGCTCTTAATTTAGGGGTTGTAAAGCCTAATTTCAATAAAATAAAGCGCCAAAGAATAATATAACACTATATGGAAAAACAAGTATCAATTCTGCCTAATTACACTGATTATTCGCCCAAACGGCTCTATGCTTAAATTGCTATAGTTTCGTAAATAGAATTGATCGGAATTGCGCTTAAAGTTTATGACATTAATTTGCTTTGAAGGAAAGAATAAATCTACCGGCGGCTCTTCCATTTAGGTTAATAAATAACAATGATTAAGTCTGACCTTTTTCCTGCGCTGGCTACTTCCCCTCGATTTGATTATTATTTAGTTTAAACGGCGCGACCGTGTTTAGTTATGATAATTTCAATTGAGATTGGCTGGAATGGATGGGAGTCCAATCCTTTTAAATATCTGGATTTTCTTATTGTTGGGCACTACACAACCATTTTAGTTTTAGATCGAAAGGTTGTATTTAGGATTTAGTTAGAATTTGCACCGAAAAATGTTATCGACGGGTTAATTTATTACTCGAGACCGGGACGCGAACTGCCCTCGCGGTTCGCGTTCCCCAAAAAGTAATTTTCTCTCGTGGGGAGCCGGGTGTTTCTCGGGCTTCCCCGTTTTGCCAAACTAGCATTTTTGACTTGTACTTCGAGCGCTCTGGGATTGCGAATTCGGCATACCCCACGCGGGTTTGCGCTATGTGTCAAATCGGCATTCTCTATTCTCAGAAATCTTTTAGCTTTATGAGCACCGGATGTAATTCAACCGCTTTTTCTGATTACGACAATGTAGCTTTCCGTTCTTGGCAAATGAACTTTTGCGATCGCTATATTTGTAATTTATGCAGGGGCGGCTTTGATTTATTCTTTCTTCTAACAACTTAAAATTTATAAGTCTTATAATTATAAACGAAATTTCTTACGGGTTGTTACACTACTCCCCGCTTTTTAAAAGTAGGCATGTCCCTATGGACATGTCTGCTTTTCTTAACAAAAACCCTTGACTTGTAAGTGATATTAAATATTACTGCTGATTATATTGATTCATGTTCCTTACTTTATTGCCATAAAGTGTCTTTATGCCTCATACCGTGTTTTTGCGCTCCTTGTTTTTAGTGCTCTGCTCTGTGACGCTGTTGACTTCGCACAACACTCATTTTTATTTTGATCTGTCCACTGATTTTGTTTTAATACTTTGTTTTTGAAACACTCCCGCACTTGGCGTTTCACTACTATGTTGACGTGGAGTATCATCCTTAGGCTGTAGACTGTAGACTGCTGTTTTCCAGCTCGGTCTTCTTCCTTCCGATAATTTGTTTACTTTCTTCTCTGCATTACTATATTTTTCTATCCTTTTCATTCGTGTTGTCGCCTTTATCTATTTTTATTTTATTATTCGCACTTCTTCTTTGTATTGATTTCGGGCTTCATTATTAATATTTATTATTTATTTGTATTAATTATTTATTAATTATTATATTATTATTCGTGTATCTTCGTCTTCATATTTATTTACGATTTTATTATTAATTCTTTATTAATGATTAATGCTTGTGTTTGGAATTTCTTCCCAATAGTAGAGGAAAAGAAAGGTGCAACAGAGGCTATTGTTGCAGGCATGACGGCCTCCAGAGTAAAGGATAATTAAGGGTTGGAAAACTGTATAAGTGGCTGATTTTATTTAATGATGAGGTGAAAATGATATCTTCGTTCTTCGATTACTAAGATTTGAGTCGTTGTTTTATTTATTTGTGATATTACTTCTGCTTTCCCATGGTACATTAGCTGATCCCTTTGTCATAGTAGTCTTGTAGTAATCCCGTACTATTTCTTCATAATTGGAATTTACACAGTGACTGTTGTATATTCGCATGAAATTTCTGAATTTAAGCTAATTTACTTTTCTTCCCATTTTACTGTAGCATAATAATCCTTCGTATTCCTTTGTATTGGTGCAGTTACTGTAATGGTTGCTCTCTCATAGGGCTTATTTACAATCTTACACCTCGGATAGCTCAAAATAAGTCGGAGAATTATTTGGTTCTTACAGATATATACCATAGAGTAGCATAAACATCAACACCGGACATTTAAAATCTTTATTCTACTTATCTATGTTTACAACAAATAAATGAAATGTATATGAATGACAAATACAGATCTTCTTGATTAACGGACGTTGCGTTCCTGGCAGGTCGGCAACCAGCCTTACACGGTCGAAACACAGGCAGGTATAAAGGACCACATCTGCGTTGTATTTAGTGGTAGTTGCAGACAGGTTCGTTTGTGATTAAATGGGGGGATGAGAGAAAAGTCGAAAGCTATTTAACTACTTATATTAAAAAGAATAAAAACATGGGGTAAATCATTACACAAATCCGTTGACAAAAACATGGAGAGTACGCTTAATAGGAAATCAAAATTCTTAGCCTACGCTTGAGCCCTAAACGGCGCCCAACGATCTATATAAGTCATTAAAAGCTTCTGATCTAGATTACATACATTAATTTACGGAGTTCCCCAAATTGAGACACATATTGCAAGACCTTTCGTGGGTTAGTAATAGTAATCGTTTAAATTCAAACCTGGCACATAGATGAACCTCAGCGGCGTCGTTGGACACAAATTTATTTAATTTCGGAATCGCGATGTCGACGTTTATTCGTTAATATTGCACATGGCATTTAGATTGATTTAAATTTATTAATTTTAAGAGACGACGTCGCTTCTTCACAAATTGGCACTGCACCACAACCATAATTTAGTTCGAGTCGAATATATTAATGTTTTCATTATTACATAAATGCAACGCGTAACGCATTTCGGGGCGTTAGAAAAACTCGCCGCGCCGCGAGCCTAAACTCCGAGCTCCCGCCGGATAACTGCCGTTCCTTCATTAATTTTCCCTCCAAGTCATTTTTGAAAATTGTGGTTCGCTTACTTCCGACGTACACTTCGTCATTAACCGTTTTGTGCCATAATCATTATTCTGTTTCAAAGGACGTTTGTATGAATATGCAATTGTGCAGTTCTCATAAAAACTGTTTAAACTATGCAAGCTTGCATTAGTAACCTGAACTTGAGTTTGTTCATTTCCCGGATATGTAATTTATCGCGTTCTGGTGCTTGCAATTTCTATCTCAACTTGATATTCATTTACATTTGAAATTATTCTAAATCGAATGAATTTTTAGATACTTATACTATACGCATTTTAATGCGGATTGTTACATTACTCCCCGCTTTTTAAAAGTAGGCATGTCCTTATGGACATGTCTGCTTTTCTAACAAAAATGTATTGACTTCTATGTGAAATTAACTATTACTGCTGATTATATTGACCCATTTTCCTTAATTTATTTCCCTAAAATGTCTTTATGCCTCATACCGTGTTTTTGCGCTCACTTTGTTTTAGTGCTCTGCTATGTGACGTGGTAGACTTCGCACTACACTCATTTTTATTCAGTTCTGTCCACTGATTTTGTTTTAATGCTCTGCTTTTGAAACACTACCGCACTTCGAGTTTCACTGGTATGTTGACGTGGAGTGTCATCCTTCGGCTGTAGGCTGCTGATTCTCGGCTTGGTCTTCTTTCTTCCGATAATTTGTTTTTTTCTTCTTCTGCATTACCATATTTGTTGACCCTTATTATTCGAGATTGTCTCATGTTACTTTTTATTTTATTATTCGCACCTCTTCTTTATATTTATTTGTGGCTTCTTTATTAATTTTTATTATTTACTTGCATTTAATATTTATTAATTATTAGTTTATTGTTCGTATATCTTCATCTTTATTTGTAATTTTATTATAAATATTGGTTATTTATTAATGGTTGGGCTTGGAAAGTTATTCCAATGGTAAAGGAAAAGGATGGTGCAACAGAGGCTATTGTTGCAGGAGTGACGGCCTCCAGAGTATAGGATAATTAAAGGTGGAATGGAATGGATTCCAAGTTGTTATTATTCTCCACACAGGGAATAGAACTGGGAACTGAAGCTGAAAACCACTTTCCATCAACTAGCATTTTTGGTTACAGAAGGTAAGCGAGAAAGGAGTGTATTGCTGAGTATGTACATCGGACTGGTTGTACAGGTCGCTTGGGGTCTAAACTTCTTTACTGCTCAGGTGAAGATCGCATTGAATTCCTGAATTTTAGCTAATTTGCCTTTCTTTCCATTTTGCTGTGACATAATATTCCTTTGTATTCTTTTTTATTGCTGCAGTTACTATAACTTTGGACTAAGAGTAATCGTCTTCATTGTGCGATCGTCATTCGCATTTGGCGTCTTCGGTTACTTCACCTACTACGCTTCATATTGCTGTACCGGTACCATTAATTAATATTTTCCTTATTACTTTATTATAAATTCTTATATATTCGTATCTATGTATGCTTCGTCATTCTTCTTGTCCTGGTGCCTTAATAACGGTTCTTTGACCTTCGGCTACCTTTAGGGAACTTTAATGCATCCCATACTGGGTTATATTTTATGTAACCTCTACCAAAAATGCGTAAACTTTATATTGCTCAAATTCATTCTTTTGTATGACTTAACCTTCATTGATTCTTCCTTGTAGTCCTGCTGTGGATTTGGGCAATCGGCTATGTCCTGGCTGGATACTGATGTAATGTTGTTATTGAGGTTGTTCCTTTGTACGTTATGATCACGAACTTGTACGCGCACTATTCACTTGGTATTAGTGTTAACACCGGTATGAGCATTTTTAACTTAACCGTAATATGAATTTTGTATAAGTAATTTTTCTCATTACCAAATTAAATCTTATTAGTTAAAATCAATTCTTTGATTTAATCACTAACCTTGAAACTCTAATGAGAAACATAAAACAAGTTGATAATCATTGAAAAATAAAATTAAAAAAAAATATTCATATGTTATTATATTGAAAATTAAAATTGGTTTCTATTTACCTACGCAACCGTTTCTCTTTTTAGCTTCGCATTCATATTATTAGTGCAAAAAGATTAATTTGCAAAGATTATCACTTCATTATAAATTTCATAATTCTTAGTTAAAATCATATATTTTTCATTTAAACCATTTCCACTGAAGCTCAAATGAAAAACAAAACAAGTTTTTAATCTTTGGCGAAAATTAAAATTTTATCGTATAATATTGTATTGAAAATTAAAATTAATTATATTTGATAAAATAACTGTTTCTCTTTTTAGCTTCGTCTGTTCATTATTAGTAATCAAATAAGTATACGTTTAAAATGTTTTAAATTGATTATAATTCCCATTATTCTATTTCCTTGTTATTCCTACTACGTTAGTAAGCGTTAAAATATTATTATTCCTACTTAATATTAATTCCTATTATTTATTTTTCCTTACGTAACTGTACCCTGATATTTTACTTTTAAAAATATTGTTAGTAGTTATTAATTGTTTTGGTACCGAATAAGAAAATTCTTTTAATATCTTCGCATTGTGCTTTTCGCTAAGCTTGACCTTGAAAGATTTACCATCGACAGTGTTTATTTATTTTTATTCCATCATTATTAAAAATCTGAAGTACGAACATCATACTTTATATTTATTTATTTACTTTATGCTTTTTCTTATTCGTTCCTTGTTTTTGGACGTCTATTGGTCGCCTTTTACGACCCGCTAGACTCCTAGGCGGTGGAAATATTCTAAACCCCGTTTTCCACACAGGGAATAAAATTTGCAGTGACTGCAACTTTTAATCTTTTAACGGTCGGATCTCTTACGGATCCTGGATGACTGACGTAGTCCGTCTTGATTGACAGATCCTAAATTTTGCCAATCGTCGATGGCTTGTTGATTTTGAGAAACTAGATTTCTGGTTTGTCGATTTACGTCTAATCTCCAGTTTCTCTTCTTTCTTTCTTTATCTAACCTATTTTGTATTTCCCTACACTGGTCTAACCCTTGTAATAATCTTAAGCTCACGTCTTTAGGTGTAGGATTGTCGAAATTTTCTTCGTCGCTACTTACCTCTGACTCACTTATCTCCCAGTCGTTTAACGGATTATTAATTTCCTCGTCCGGGGAAAATTGTATGGAATTTGGTCGAATTTCTAAAATTTTATCTGTGTTAAAGCCTTTGCATAACTTTAACCTATTAGCGTGCACCACTTGTTCTTTATTTTTATATAATTCTTTAATTTTGAAAGTTACTGGGCCTTTTTGTTCTATAATTCGAAAAGGTCCTATCCAAGGTTTCATTAACTTTTTTGATAATCCTATTTTTGACGTAGGATCGTATAAATACACCAAATCTCCTATTTGTAATTTAACTTCTTTTGTTTTCTTATTATATTGAACTTCCCTTTGTTTTGTTGCTTTCATTAAATTTTCTTTTACTAAGGTAAAGGTAACATTTAATTTTGTCATTAATTCTGACACGTAATTTTCGTCCGCATTGTATTTAACTGATTGTGGTTTTAAAATATCATCGATTGGTAATTCAGGGTCTCGGCCATGTATTAAAAAGTATGGCGAGAAGCCTGTGGATGAATGAGTCCAAAAATTGTGTGCCATTTGAAAATATGGGATCCATTCGTCCCAATCTTGTTGACCTTTTTGATTAATGTGCATAGCCAAAAAGTCGTTTAAAACTCGATGTATGCGTTCAATGGCGCCATTACTAGCCGCATGATACGCTGTTGTTTGTGAATAATTTATTCCTAAAAATTTTAGAAGTTCTTTCATTACTAGTGATAAAAAGTTTGTGCCTCTATCTGAGATTAATTTTTGCATTGTGCCGTGACGTGCTATTACTTTAGTGAATAGGGCTTTCGCTACTGTGGTAGCTTTTTGATCCTGAATCGGAATGATTTCAATATATTTAGAAAAGTGATCTATAAACGTTAGTAAATATTTGTTTCCATTGAATGAACTGACAAAAGGACCTGTAATGTCCATAGAACAACGTTCAAATGGTTTTGAAATTTCGCCAAAATTTGGGATAGGTGCGGGTTTTAAATGTGGTGATGTTCTTCTTTGATTACAGATGTGGCACTTGCTCACGTAGTCAATGATTTGTTGATTCATATTTGGCCAAAAACATCTGGTTTTAATATTCGAAATTGTTTTTTGTTGACCTTGGTGACCAAAAATGGGTAAATCGTGAAAATCGTGAATAACCTTTCTTATAAATGATTTTGGAATTACTAAACAATCCGTATTTCCCATACTTTTATACAATAACCCTTCGTTGTCTATGTAAAAATTTGAATTTTCGGCATCGTTATTGATTTACTCCCTGACACTTTGGCAAAAAGTGTCCTTTTCTTGTTCCTTTTTAATTAGTTCTCTATCCCAAACTGGAGTTAATTCTGATTCCGTTGGATTGATTATATTTACTGTAATGTTATTTGGGTTCAGTTTATAAATTGTGACTGTGATTGGCGTATAATAAAAAATATACTTGATCATTTCGTATACTATATCCCATTTTAATTTGTCGAGTCCATATGCTATTTGTGGCATAGCTAAAAATTTATCCCCATTTTCAATTACGCAATTCCTTAAATTTATTAGAGTGTGCCATAGCGTTTTATACGTTGGCTTCGTAAAATGCTTAGATTTTGTGACTAGATAATAAATGTTTCTTTCTGGTAGTTTTAACGTTGCGACTTCACCTATTAATTTATTTTGATTCTGCAATTCAGTAATTGACCCAAAAATATTTTTAAATTCTAAAGCAATGCCTTTGCTCATTTCCCAATTTTTAGATACGCAATGTGCTAGCGCATAATGTTCCGGACAAGTGAATAGGTTCCCTTCTTTTTCTGTGACATTTTCACTTAATATTTTATAATTTTTGTTTAATTCCAAAAATTCTTCAAACGTTAAAATGCATTGACTCTGCTCATTATGTTTTACCTCAATACAATTTTCTTCGTAAACTCTGCTTAATGCGTCTGCATTCCCGTGTTGTTCACCTGGCCTATGCATAATTTCAAAATTATATTCGCCTAATAATAAGGACCACCTAGCTAATCTCGAATTTTGATGATTTGCCGTTAAAAGCCATTTCAACGGTCTATGATCCGTAATTAAAGTAAACTTTCTACCGTATAAATAACATCGAAATTGTTTTATTCCAAAAATAGCTGCAAGCAGCTCTTTTTCTGAAACTGTATAATTTTTTTCTGCTTTATTGAATGATTTACTCGCAAAAGCTATTGGTTTTTCGAAACCGTCGTGCTCTTGACTCAAAATTGCTCCCATGCCTGAATTACTGGCATCGGTTGCTAAAATAAAAGGTTTTGAAAAGTCGGGATAAGCTAAAATACTGTCTGAAGTGATTGCATTTTTTAATTTGTCAAAGGCTTCTAGTGCCTCTTTTCCTAATTGAAATTTTACATCCTTTTTCGTTAAATTAGTTAGTGGTGCTGAAATGTGAGTAAAATTTGGTATAAATTTTCTGTACCATCCTGCTAATCCTAAAAATTCTCTAATATTTTTAACTGATTTTGGTAATGGAAAGTTTTTGACTGCTTCAATTTTTTCTGGATCCGGTCTAATCCCTTTTTGCGTAATTATATGACCTAAGTATTTAACTTCGGTTGTCAAAAATTTACATTTATCTGGTTTTAGTTTTATATTGGCCTCGCGTAACCTATCGAATACTACACTTAGTTTTTGTATGTGGTCTTCTACTTCTAGGGAATTATGTACCAAAATGTCGTCTAAATATACCCAGCAAGTGTTGAACCTTTGAAAGGTCATGGGCGAATTTGACAAGCCGAACGGAAGTCGTAAAAATTCATAGTGGGAGTCAGGTGTTGAAAATCCTGTATATTGGATGCTATTTTCTTCCATTTCGATTTGGTGATAAGCTGAAGTTACATCAAAAACGCTAAATAAAGTTGAATTTGCCAAATAATCCGTCGCATCCTGTAGTAATGGTAGTGGATATACGTCGTTCTTCGTTACAGCATTTAGGGCCCTGTAGTCCACGCACATCCTTACTTTGTCTTCTCCATTGGGTTGTTTTTTCACGATTAAAATGACTGGTGCACTCCATGGTGAGCTTGATGGCCTAATAATTTTTGCTTCTAGCAACCTATCGATTTCTTTCCTTAATATTTCCCTTTGGTGAAATGGAACTCTGTACGGACGCTTCGCTATTGGTTGGTCGTTTTCCACGATTATTTTGTGTTTTACGTTGTGCGCTGTGGTTAGATTTACTCCGTCCGAGAAGATCTCGCTGTAGCGCGCTATTAATTCGCAGATTAATCCTTTTGGGTATTCTTCTAAGTGTTCTAAGTTGAAATTTTCCATAATCCAATCTTCTTGGTATTTCTGAATTGCTGTAACTGGATATTCCTTTGCATTTGCCTTCTTTTCTATTACATTGAAATTTTCTTCCGCTTTTGCCACTGTAGTATTTTTCCTTAAAATTTCTTCCTTGTTATTTAGGTTGACCAGTTTTATTGTTAAACATTCCTTATTTTTCGTTAGGGTTCTTGCTGCAAATACACTGTTTATTCCTGTAGGTGTCGGTTCTAGCAGAATTTGTAGCTTTTTAATATTTTTGAAATTCATATTTTTGGTTTCGCAATTTATTTCGGCACGGGGGGGTAGTATTAAATCTTCTACTAATTTTATTTCGTATTCCTTCGTGTTCTCCAAATTCTTGACTTCTGGGATTTCGTCTTCTTTGTTTTCTTCGTATAATTTTTGTCTCTTCGATACACAAGCTTTTTCACTTACCAAATTTACCTGTTCCTTTTTATTACTTCCTTGGAATTCTTCTTTGTATTTTGTTACCTTTGTACTTACCATTTTTAGGTTTACTTCCTTCTTGTTCTTAGCTTCTTCTTTGGGATCCCTCTGTAATTTTGCTTCCTTTACTTTATTTTCGTATTCTTGCTGCAGGTCCAGAGCTTTGTTTTCTCTGTATATACGTTGCCTTTCCATGAAATTTGTGTGGAAGTCTTCATTTTCTACTTCTTCTTCACTTAATTCTCTAACACTGTGGATAAAAATACTGCCTACTTCTCTGGCATTTCCATTTGTATGCTTTCTTCTAGCATCTTTATTTATGTGAACCGCGGTTTCACTATTGAACTTCTTTCTAAGTTCTTTCTCACTTTTTTCCGTGACTTTTTCGGCGTTTATTCCAATATCCTCTTCGGTACCTGAAGAGTTTAAGATTTTGTCTAGGTGATCAGCCTGTATGACGTCCATCTTTTTATTGGTTTTACTTGCCTTCTTCCTCCTTACTGCTTCTCTAGCTGTGGATCCTGGTGTAGATTCCCTTACAGCTTTTTCTTGAGAATACCTTTTGAATTGTGTTACTCCGCCTCGAGGACAATCCAAGAGCGAGTAATGTTGCGAAGTGCAACCTCCGTCTCGAACCTCTGCCGATGATTGAGACCCACAATTCCCAACTTTAGCTTCTGTGGGTATTCCGTCGTTTTTCCCTCCTACCTGGGGTGACTGGAATCCCTAAAATTTCTTAAATTTTTGTACCTGACAGCTATGTTCCTTTAATTTTCTTTCTTCTAAAATATTTTCGATGTCGTATTCTTGTGTATCGCTGTTGGTGTTATTTAATACCTCCTCTGTACCTATTTCGCTATTAATTAAATTGTACCCCTTTTTAAAATTGTTAACCACTATTTCGGATTGGCGCAAAATTGGCAATTCCCTGCCCCATACTGTTAGGGTGCAGTTGTAATAATTTATAACGGCTTTATTTTTAATTAGCCAATCGCGACCTAAAATTCCTGCTGTACTCACCCCCAATTCATCCCTGCATATTATAACTTTAAAGTTTTGTGTTCTATCCCTTGGCCAAATGCCAAGATTTAAGTTAGAAGTGCCTATTGCTTTGACAGCAGGGCCTGAGATTCCTAACAAATAAATGTCATCTTCTATGGTAATGTTGCAATTATTAACAAAATTTTCTTTTAACATTGTTACTGCAGATCCATTGTCCAATAATAATGGTGTGTATAAACCGTTTACTAATAAATTTACTATGCAAGAAGTGTCTTGTGAATTTTCGTTTCCTAAATGAGGGATGAAGTAGGTGGTTTTAATTTTTTTGGTTTACAATTTTTTCTGGCTCGCGTTTCGGGGTGCCAAACGGAGTCCTGAAAAGTTTAAATTGCTAGCCAAATTTACGTTATTGTCCGCTCTTCCTTGGCCCTGATTTTTAAAATTACCATTGTAGTTTCTTGAGTTCCCCGTCGCGTTAAAATTTCTATTGTAATTAGCATTATTTCCCTGATATTTTGCCCTGTGTTGCCTATTGTGATATTTGCGTTTACCCTTATTGTGCACACCTCTATAATTTTGGAAATTGTTTTGGGGTAGCGCACTCATCGTTTTTGCATTATTTCCGTAGTAACTATTATAGTTGCGTGTCTGCCGCATTTTAATTTGGTTATTCTGATTATACCCGCCTTGCGACTTATAAAAATTGTGTGCTCTAGCATTGTTAAAATTAGCTTGTCTCCTAAAAAAATTTTGTTGATTACTTTGCTCCGAGTTTAATTTAAAGTAACAGTATTTCGCAATGTGATTGTTACGTCCGCAATTGAAACAAACTGTATTTTGTGTTGTGCGAACTGTGGACACTGGATTATTGTTTTGAAATTTATTAGCGCTAATTTTTTCCCATAATTCTATTTGAATAGCGATTTCTTCGGCTTTCTCTATATTAGTATTTTCCGTACGCATCATTAACGGTCCTAATTGCTTCATAATATTTTTATTTACACCCATTCTGAACTGATTTAGAACTAATTCGGCATTCTTTTTCCTTAACCCTGGTTTTTCCATTTCCACAGCATATTTTAAATCCTCCGTTAAAATTTCTATACCTAAGGTTTTTAAACGTAACACATAATTCGTAATTGATTCGTCATATTTTTGGAAACATTTTCCTAACTTCATTAAAGCTTCCCCTGGAATTTTTATCGGAGTGAAATTGTTTATTAATTTTTCTCTAAGTTCTTTATAGCTCAACAAATCTAAATCCCTATCTGTCCTAAAATATTTGTAGGCGTCGCCAGTCAATCTATATTTTAAAATATTTACTTTTGTGCTTTCTGACCAATTGTCTAAAATTGCCGTCTGTTCAAATTTTTCGAAGTATTGTTTAACTTCATGTTTTCCCGTGAAACTTTCTACCGTTGAAGCTATCATACCTAGAGTGAAAAAAGATTGAATTGGGGTAGAACTTCCCGATAGTATATCAGTAGCTGTTGCGTTCGTTTCCATTTTATAAAGTTTTTAGTTATAACCTGAAATGATTTGCAATTTTAGCCCTTCTACGATATTTACTTTTTTTTTCTGTAAAATTTTTTTGCTAAATACTCCAAATTATTTTAAAATTTGTATATATATATGCACCTATACGTGAAACCTTCCAATGCTGTAAACTATGACCTTATTTTTTGCTTAAAACGGATAAAATAATGGCCTTTATGAATCACTAAGTTATTAATTTTGTCTTGTACTGGCACCAGTAAAATGTACAAGTTTTGTTTAATTTTATGTATGCAACGCCTATATGTGCAAAACTTAAAAAAGTTTTAAAAATTTAATTAGAAAATTGATGCTGAAAATTGTTGAGTTCCCTTGAAAAATGTAGATCTTATATATTTATTCGCTTCCCATAATTGTCCTATTTTATTAGAAAAAAAATGTTGTTTATGCACCTTAAAAGAGTTTTATTTACATACAAAATCTGTAACCCCTTATACCGCTTGCTCCGTGTCGGGCTTGCTGTGTTGTAACAATTGTAATTAATAATTTGGTTATAATTTTGAGGTGCTGGAAAGGTTACAATTACCAGAATTAATGCTGAAATTTAAAAATTATTGTTGCCTTATTGTTTCTAATGACGTAAATCACCCAAATTTACTTGTATTTTACACAGAGACCTACTAAAATTGTGGCTCCTAGGGGAATTGCCAAGTAGAAAAACAACAAAATTGCACAAAAATTAAAAATATTTATATAACCTGTAAGCATAGAAAGATGTTAGAAGCGTACATAATTTATTTCGGTGTTTATGGCCCACGCAGCATCTGAAAAGTTCTTTATTCCTAAAAATTGCTCAATTGGGGTTCCAATTTATAATATGATCCGGTTAGCAATCGTTTGCTTAAACAAAGCCTCCCCTGAGAATAATTTCTATATTTTTTTGCCGTAATACTGATCTGGAAATAGCTAATATTACTTTAAATTTTGTAGTGCTTTAAAAGATAGTTTTCTTTCCCTATAATGTGATTTTTAATTAGTTAAATAGTGAAGTAAGTAGCTAACTAAGGGTTGTAAACTTGCTGCCACCAGTATAACGTTTGGTTATCCGATGTTTAAATTAGGTGTTTAAATTCAAAAATCATTAAAAGAATTTTTTTTTCTTTGTAAGTTTTAGGGGTTGAAAATTTTAGTTAGGGGTTGCTGTTAAGGGTAGTTTTCCGCTGCCACCAATATAACGGACCACATCTGCGTTGTATTTAGTGGTAGTTGCAGACAGGTTCGTTTGTGATTAAATGGGGGGATGAAAGAAAAGTCGAAAGCTATTTAACTACTTATATTAAAAAGAATAAAAACATGGGGTAAATCATTACACAAATCCGTTGACAAAAACATGGAGAGTACGCTTAATAGGAAATCAAAATTCTTAGCCTACGCTTGAGCCCTAAACGGCGCCCAACGATCTATATAAGTCATTAAAAGCTTCTGATCTAGATTACATACATTAATTTACGGAGTTCCCCAAATTGAGACACATATTGCAAGACCTTTCGTGGGTTAGTAATAGTAATCGTTTAAATTCAAACCTGGCACATAGATGAACCTCAGCGGCGTCGTTGGACACAAATTTATTTAATTTCGGAATCGCGATGTCGACGTTTATTCGTTAATATTGCACATGGCATTTAGATTGATTTAAATTTATTAATTTTAAGAGACGACGTCGCTTCTTCACAAATTGGCACTGCACCACAACCATAATTTAGTTCGAGTCGAATATATTAATTTTTTCATTATTACATAAATGCAACGCGTAACGCATTTCGGGGCGTTAGAAAAACTCGCCGCGCCGCGAGCCTAAACTCCGAGCTCCCGCCGGATAACTGCCGTTCCTTCATTAATTTTCCCTCCAAGTCATTTTTGAAAATTGTGGTTCGCTTACTTCCGACGTACACTTCGTCATTAACCGTTTTGTGCCATAATCATTATTCTGTTTCAAAGGACGTTTGTATGAATATGCAATTGTGCAGTTCTCATAAAAACTGTTTAAACTATGCAAGCTTGCATTAGTAACCTGAACTTGAGTTTGTTCATTTCCCGGATATGTAATTTATCGCGTTCTGGTGCTTGCAATTTCTATCTCAACTTGATATTCATTTACATTTGAAATTATTCTAAATCGAATGAATTTTTAGATACTTATACTATACGCATTTTAATGCGGATTGTTACACAGGCCTACTTCACAGGGGTGCAGGCTCGGGTTAAAAACACGTTCGGAAGTCGCCTTGCGCCTTCGGAATTCGCCTCGAGTAAGTCCGTGTTCACGGACAGTTGCTGTCAAACGCCTCGTGTTGTTTACGTTTTCACTGGGAATACAGAGGCCAAATTAATACAAATAATGCATTTTCTCACCTACACGGGTAGCTACGATTATCGCCTGGGCTTCGGTGTGTGTTTCCACGGAGATCCGGGTCGGGCCCCGCGAACTACAAGTTCTTACTGTGCGAGGTAACTTTCCCGGACTTACGCTCTCTGAAGACAGTTCCCCAGGTGGTGCTGTTGCTTACAACGCCGTAGAAGGCCTTGAGGTAGGTAACTGGTTCGGCATTCAAAGTAAATAGTAACAATTCGTGTATTTGCCAAGATTACTAGCTGGAATTTGGGCAGTGAACCGGGGGAATTGAATTACAAGGTTAACGAACTAGAGCTCGGACCTAGTGACAATTATTGTCGGAGGAAGACGAGATCTTCCTCTTAGGGCTGGTTAATAGAAGTCTGAGTGGTCGAGTAGAGCATCTCGTGGAGCTGACCTACTTCGATCGTACCCGGGAAATATAAATAATGGTTTTAGTGAAGAGGATGCAATATTTAGCCACCAATTCAACTAAGTTCAGGTTTAATTAATAATGGCTTTAGTGAAAAGGATGCAATATTTAGCCACCAATTCAACTAATGCCCGGGATAATTAATAATGTTATTAGTGAAAAGGATGCAATATTTAGCCACCAATTCAACTAAGTTCAGGTTTAATTAATAATGGCTTTAGTGAAAAGGATGCAATATTTAGCCACCAATTCAACTAATGCCCGGGATAATTAATAATGTTATTAATGAAAAGGATGCAATATTTAGCCACCAATTCAACTAAGTTCAGGTTTAATTAATAATGGCTTTAGTGAAAAGGATGCAATATTTAGCCACCAATTCAACTAAGGCCCGGAATAATTAATAACGGTAACAGGTCGGGATTCGGCTTTCAGGGAAATAAATGGTTCCGGGAGAATCTCTTCAATAAAAATCTCTCTGGACCGGACAGGATGAAGGATCGGGAACTAGGTGTTTGCTGGAATTCTATCTGGGGAATCTCTCCGAAATGAACTGTGCAGCTCCTTTTATGTGCCCTAGAAAATATCTCAAGAGGGGATAGCCAGTAGGGGTAGCGGCGCACGACTCGACTCGGTATTTCCTTGTTATCTCTGGCCGTGACGTCGGTCCTTGCGAGCTTATCATTACGGGCAAAATGTAACTTGAGATAACGCGAGACTGGGTGATGCGTAAATTAAACACATTTTTATTGTGTAATTATAATTTACGCGGAGGCTAGCGTTACATTACTATAACTTTGACTAAGAGTGATCGTCTTCATTGTACGATCCTCATTCGCATTTGGCGTCTTCGGTTACTTCACCTACTACGCTTCTTATTGCTGTAGTGATACCATTAATTATTATTTTTCACATTACTTCATTATAACTTCTTATATTTTCGTATTTATGTACGCTTCGTAATTCTTCTTGTCCTGGTGCCTTAACAACGGTTCTCTGACCTTCGGCTACCTTTAAGGAACTTTAATGCATCTCATACTAGGTTATATTTTATGTAACCTTTACCAAAAATGCGTAAACTTTATATTGCTTAAATTCATTCTTTTGTATGACAACCTTTATTGATTCTTCCTTGTAGTCCTGCTGTGGATTTGGGCAATCGGCGATGTCCTGGATGGATACTGATGTAATGTTGTTCCTTTATACGTTATCATCACGAACTTGTACCCGCACTATTCACTTGATATTAATGTTAACAACGGTATGAGCATTTTTTTAACTTAACCGTAACCTGAATTTGTATAAGCAATTTTTCACATTAACAAATTAAATCGTATTAGTTAAACTCAAATTTTTGGTTTAACCATTAACGTTGAAACTCTAATGAGAAACATAAAACAAGTTGATAATCATTGAAAAATAAAATTTTAAAAAATTATTTATGTGCTATTATATTGAAAATTAAAATTGGTTTCTATTTGCCTAATCAACCGTTTCCCTTTTTAGCTTCGCATTCATATTATTAGTGCAAAAAGATTAATTTGCAAAGATTATCACTTAATTATAAACTTGATAATTCTTAGTTAAAATCATATTTTTCATTTAAACCATTCCCACTAAAACTCAAATGAGAAACAAACCTAGTTTATAATCCTTGAGAAAATAAAAAAAATTAATCATATATCATTATATTGAAAATTAAAATTATTCATATTTGATAAAGTAACTGTTTCTCTTTTTAGCTTCGTCTGTTTATTATTATTTATCCATTAATTATATGTTTAAAATGATTCAATTCAATTATAATTCCCATTAATCTATTTCGTTGTTATTCCTACTACGTTAGTAAGCTTTAAAATATTATTATTCCTACTTAATATTAATTCCCATTATTTTTCTTACTTAACTGTACCCTGATATCTACTTTTAAAAATTATTGTTAGTATTTATTAATTGTTTTGGTACCGAATAAGAAAATTGTTTTAATATTATTATATTAATGCTTTTTACTAACTTGACCTTGAAAAATTTTACCATAGACAGTGTTTATTTATTTTTATTCCATCATTATTAAAAATCTGAAGTACTAACATCGTACTTTATATTTATTTATTTACCATATGCGTTTTCTTATTCGTTCCTTGTTTTGGACGTCTATTGGTCGCCTTTTACGACCCGCTAGACTCCTACGCGGTGGAAAATATTCTAAACCCCGTTTTCCACACAGGGAATAAACATTTTGGAATGTCTTTTAATCTTTTAACGGTCGGATCTCTTACGGATCCTGGATGACTGACGTAGTCCGTCTTGATTGACAGATCCTAAATTTTGCCAATCGTCCATGGCTTGCTGATTTTGAGAAACTAGATTTCTGGTTTGTCGATTTACCTCTAATCTCCAGTTTCTCTTTTTCTTTTCTTTGTCTAACCTGTCTTGTATTTCCCTACACTGGTCTAACCCTTGTAATAATCTTAAGCTCACGTCTTTAGGTGTAGGATTGTCGAAATTTTCTTCGTCGCTACTTACCTCTGACTCACTTAGGGCCGGTTGCAGAAAGCAATGTTAAGTCTGGTGTTAGCTAACGCGACGTTAAAGTGAACAAAAACGAATCAAATCTCAAATGCTTATGGTAACTAATACATTAGTAAACAAAATTTGATGCGATTTTGTTCACTTTGACGCGACGTTAGCTAACACCAGACTTAACATTGCTTTCTGCAACCGGCCCTTATCTTCCAGTCGTTTAACGGATTATTAATTTTCTCGTCCGGGGAAAATTGTACGGAATTTGGTCTAATTTCTAAAATTTTATCTGTGTTAAAGCCTTTGCATAACTGTAACCTATTAGCATGCACCACTTGTTCTTTATTTTTATATAATTCTTTAATTTTGAAAGTTACTGGGCCTTTTTGTTCAATAATTCGAAAAGGTCCTATCCAAGGTTTCATTAACTTTCTTGATAATACTATTTTTGACGTAGGATCATATAAATACATCAAATCTCCTATTTGTAATTTAACTTCTTTTGTTTTCTTATTTTATTGAACTTCCCTTTGTTTTGTTGCTTTCATTAAATTTTCTTTTACTAAGTTAAAGGTAACATTTAATTTTGTCATTAATTCTGACACATAATTTTCGTCCGCATTGTATTTAACTGATTGTGGTTTTAAAATATCATCCATTGGTAATTCAGGGTCTCGGCCATGTATTAAAAAGTATGGCGAGAAGCCTGTGGATGAATGAGTCCAAAAATTGTGTGCCATTTGAAAATATGGGATCCATTCGTCCCAATCTTGTTGACCTTTTTGATTAATGTGCATAGCCAAAAAGTCTTTTAAAACTCGATGTATGCGTTCAATGGCGCCATTACTAGCCGCATGATACGCTATTGTTTGTGAATGATTTATTCCTAAAAATTTTAGAAGTTCTTTCATTACTAGTGATAAAAAGTTTGTGCCTCTATCTGAAATTAATTTTTGCATTGTGCCGTGACGTGCTATTACTTTAGTGAATAGGGCTTTCGCTACTGTGGTAGCTTTTTGATCCTGAATCGGAATGATTTCAATATATTTAGAAAAGTGATCTATAAACGTTAGTAAATATTTGTTTCCATTGAATGAACTGACAAAAGGACCGGTAATGTCCATAGAACAACATTCAAATTGTTTTGAAATTTCGCCAAAATTTTGGATAGGTGCTGGTTTTAAATGTGGTGATGTTTTCCTTTGATTACAGATGTGACACTTGCTCACGTAATCAATAATTTGTTGATTCATATTTGGCCAAAAACATCTGGTTTTAATATTCGAAATTGTTTTTTGTTGACCTTGGTGACCAAAAATGGGTAAATCGTGAAAATCATGAATAACCTTTCTTATAAATGATTTTGGAATTACTAAACAATCCGTATTTCCCATACTTTTATACAATAACCCTTCGATGTCTATGTAAAAATTTGAATTTTCGGCATCATTATTGATTTGCTCCCTGACACTTTGGCAAAAAGTGTCCTTTTCTTGTTCCTTTTTAATTAGTTCTCTATCCCAAACTGGAGTTAATTCTGATTCCGTTGGATTGATTATATTTACTGTAATGTTATTTGGGTTTAGTTTATATTATAAATTGTGACTGTGATTGGCGTATAATAAAAAATGTATTTGATCATTTCGTATACCATTTCCCAATTTAATTTGTCGAGTCCACATGCTATTTGTGGCATAGCTAAAAATTTATCACCATTTTCAATTACGCAATTTCTTAAATTTATTAGAGTGGGCCATAACGTTTTATACGTTGGCTTCGTGAAATGCTGAGATTTTGTGACTAGATAATAAATGTTTCTTTCTGGTAGTTTTAACGTTGCGACCTTACCTATTAATTTATTTTGATTCTGCAATTCAGTAATTGACCCAAAAATATTTTTGAATTCTAAAGCAATGCCTTTGCTCATTTCCCGATTTTGTGATACGCAGTGTGCTAGCGCATAATGTTCTGGACAAGTGAATAGGTTTCCTTCTTTTTCTGTGACATTTTCGCTTAATATTTTATAGTTTTTGTTTAATTCCAAAAATTCTTCAAACGTTAAAATGCATTGACTTTGCTCATTATGTTTTATCCCAATACAATTTTCTTCGTAAACTCTGCTTAATGCGTCTGCGTTACCGTGTTGTTTACCTGGTCTATACTCTGTACATAATTTCAAAATTGTATTCGCCTAATAATAAGGACTACCTAGCTAATCTCGAATGTTGATGGTTTGCCGTTAAAAGCCATTTCAATGGTCTATGATCCGTAATTAGAGTAAACTTTCTAACGTATAAATAACATCGAAATTGTTTTATTCCAAAAATAGCTGCAAGCAGTTCTTTTTCTGAAACTGTATAATTTTTTTCTGCTTTATTGAATGATTTACTTGCAAAAGCTATCGGTTTTTCGAAACCGTTATGGTTATGGTTATGGTTATGGTAATTTATTGGTGTTAGGTATACATAGTATTTACACAAGTCAGAATAATATAAATATAATATACGTACAAGACAAATCAGGTAAAAACAGGTAAAATAATCAAATCTTAAACGCTAGAAAGGTGCAAGGTCGCCAATGCGGGCGCAGAACTCTTCGTAGCTGTAAAAAGCGTGCTTTACCAGGAACAATTTTATTGTTGCTTTAAATTTATTAATTGACATCATTCGGATGTGCGGGGGTAACAGATTAAAAAACTTTGGTGCGTGGTACAATGGCCCGTTTCGGCTTTTATTGAGTCGCAGGTACTCAATACAGATATTATCTTTATGTCGAGTATCAAACCTATGCTTGAATTTGGGGTAACCGCCGACGTGCTCCCTTGCATATACCAAACATTCATATATAAACATGCACGGGAAAGTAAGTATTTTTCTGTCTTGAAAAACACGTCGGCAATCCTCCCGAAATCCAAGCCCGGCGATTACTCGAATTGCCCTTCGTTGCAGGCCAAAAATCCTGGCACTATCGGCACAGTGTCCCCACGCTAATATAGCGTATTTAACTTGCGAATGAAACAGCGAGTGATACGCAGTAACGACTACATTTGAAGAGACAATTTTTACTAGGTTTCTTAAGACAAATATGTTTTTCGAAAGTTTTTTTGCTAAGTACTCAACATGAGTTCGCCATGTTAGCGTGGGGTCAATATATACACCCAAAAACTTAACTTTTTCTGGGTTTTCAAAATCCGTGTTGTTACGAAGACTAAAGATCATTTTTTCCGTCTTTGCAGCATTTAGCGTAAGTCTATTTGCAGTGAACCATTCTGAGGCCTTCGATTGCGTGTACTCCATCGCCCTGTGCAGGTCCGGAAGTGTTTTACTAGAATTTGTGGCCGTTGTATCGTCCGCAAATAATATAAAACTTGCGGAGGGCACATAATTTGGCAATTCATTAATATATAATAAAAAAATTATGGGGCCTAAAACTGACCCTTGCGGGATTCCATGCCGAACAGAGCGGACGTCGGATGTATTGGTTTTGAATTGAACAAAGTGAACTCTGTCTGTAAGAAAAGAGTTTATCAGGCTTATAGTATTCTTGCTAAACCCGTAAAATGTCAGTTTGTCTATCAATAGTTCGTAGCACACACAATCGAACGCCTTACTCAGGTCACAGAATAAGCATCCTAAGTAATTGCCGCTTTCGAAATTTTTTGTGATACGAATTGAAAGATCCGTGATGGCTTTAGAAGTAGAAAAACCTTTTCTAAATCCATATTGTTGCGGATTGAGGATAGAGTTTTTTTCAAGGTAATTTATCATTTGGTTATAAATAACCGTTTCGAAAATTTTACCAATTACCGGAACCAAAGAAATTGGTCTATAGTTTGACACTTCGTCCGGTGAGTCTTTTTTATACACCGGAATTATTTTCGCCACCTTTAATACAGTCGGGAAAACCGCGAAGTCGATACACTCATTGATACGTTTTGTCAAAGGCAATATTATAACATTTTTTACGTTTTTAATAATTTTTGTGTTTATGTCGTAGCAGTCTTTGCTTTCTTTACTTTTTAGTCCGTTAATAACGTCTCTGATGTCGTTATATGACACATTTTGAATTTTAAATTAAGTGTCTGTTTTTAAAGGCGCACAATTTTTGATTGTGTTAGCATTTGAGCTTTTTAACTCATGCAGGAGTTTTTCTGCAACTTCTGCAAAGTAATTATTAAAGGTGTTTGCGGATAAGTTAATCGAGTCAGGAGCATAATTTTGTATTGGCCTTACTGAGTTAATTACATTCCACATGGATTTAGGAGAATACCTGTGTTTACTCAGGTACTGGTCAGTAACAGCGCGTTTTGAAGATTTTATCTCCGATCTATACAATTGTTTATAAGATTTATAAGCTTGCAGCAATTCCCCCGTCGGAGTTTGATTATAACGGAGCCTTAAATACTGTAGACGATCTCTCATTTTTTGTAGATTATCGTTAAACCAGTTGCAATTTTGCTTTTTTGATAGGTTTAGGTTTTTTTCAGGAAAAGCAGAACGTATTGATAGCTGTAAGATAGTTACAAACGTATTGAACTTATTTTCAGTATTTAAGAAGCGATTATTGATAAATGACCAGTCTGCGATTTCTAGGTCATTGTATAAACTGAACAATCCTCTTTGGCTGGTAGGCCGATATTTTATTATCCTGTCTGGGACATCTTGGCTTTTTACATACTTTGCTACGACACATTTGTGGTCGGATAGATTACAATCCAGCGCATAACTAGAAAATAAGCCTTCTTCGATATTTGTAATTACGTTATCTAGGCAATTTTTTCCACGAGTGCTTTCTTTTATTGTTACACGTCGTGATCTTGACTTAAAATTGCTCCCATGCCTGAATTACTGGCATCGGTTGCTAAAATAAAAGGTTTTGAAAAATCTGGATAAGCTTAAATACTGTCTGAAGTGATTGCACTTTTTAATTTGTCAAAGGCTTCTAGTGCCTCTTTTCCTAGTTGAAATTTTACATCCTTTTTCGTTAAATTAGTTAGTGGTGCTGAAATGTGAGCAAAATTTGGTTTGAATTTTCTGTACCATCCTGCTAAACCTAAAAATTCTCTAATATTTTTTACTGATTTTGGTAATGGAAAGTTTTTAACTGCTTCAATTTTTTCTGGATCCGGTCTAATCCCTTTTTGCGTAATTATATGACCTAAGTATTTAACTTCGGTTGTCAAAAATTTACATTTATCTGGTTTTAGTTTTATATTGGCCTCGCGTAACCTATCGAATACTACACTTAGTTTTTGTATGTGGTCTTCTACTCCTAGGGAATTATGTACCAAAATGTCGTCTAAATATACCCAGCAAGTGTTCCCTGTTAAACCTGCTAATGTGAACGAAATGAACCTTTGAAAGGTCATAGAGGAATTTGACAAGCCGAACGGAAGTCGTAAAAATTTGTAGTGGGAGTCAGGTGTTGAAAATCCTGTATATTGGATGCTGTTTTCTTCCATTTCGATTTGGTGTTAAGCTGAAGTTACATCAAAAACGCTAAATAAAGTTGAATTTGCCAAATAATCCGTTGCATCTTGTAGTAATGGTAGTGGATATACGTCGTTCTTCGTTACAGCATTTAGAGCCCTGTAGTTCACGCACATCCTTACTTTGTCTTCTCCATTGGGTTGTTTTTTCACGATTAAAATGACTGGTGCACTCCATGGTGAGCTTGATGGCCTAATAATTTTTGCTTCTAGCAACCTATCGATTTTTGTCCTTAATATTTCCCTTTGGTGAAATGGAACTCTGTACGGACGCTTCGCTATTGGTTGGTCGTTTTCCACGATTATTTTGTGTTTTACGTTGTGCGCTGTGGTTAGATTTACTCCGTCCGAGAAGATGTCGCTGTAGCGCGCTATTAATTCGCAGATTAATCCTTTTGGGTATTCTTCTAAGTGTTCTAAGTTGAAATTTTCCATAATCCAATCTTCTTGGTATTTCTGAATTGCTGTAACTGGATATTCCTTTGCATTTGCCTTCTTTTCTATTACATTGAAATTTTCTTCCGCTTTTGCCACTGTAATATTTTTCCTTAAAATTTCTTCCTTGTTATTTAGGTTGACCAGTTTTATTGTTAACCATTCCTTATTCTTCGTTAAGGTTCTTGCTGCAAATACACCGTTTATTCCTGTAGGTGTCGGTTCTAGCAGAATTTGTTCCTTTTTAATATTTTTGAAGTTCATATTTTTGGTTTCGCAATTTATTTCGGCACGGGGGGGTAGTATTAAATCTTCTACTAATTTTATTTCGTATTCCTTCGTGTTCTCCAAATTCTTGACTTCTGGGATTTCGTCTTCTTTGTTTTCTTCGTATAATTTTTGTTTCTTCGATACACAAGCTTTTTCACTTACCAAATTTACCTGTTCCTTTATATTACTTCCTTGGAATTCTTCTATGTTTTTTGTTACCTTTGTACTTACCATTTTTATGTTTACTTCCTTCTTTTTCTTAGATTCTTATTTGGGATCCCTCTGTAATTTTTCTTCCTTTACTTTGTTTTCATATTCTTGCTGCAGGTCCAGAGCTTTGTTTTCTCTGTATATACATTGCATTTCCATGAAATTTGTGTGGAAGTCTTCATTTTCTACCTCTTCTTCACTTAATTCTCCAACACTGTGGATAAAAATATTGCCTACTTCTCTGGCATTTCCATTTGTATGCTTTCTTCTAGCATCTTTATTTATGTGAACCGCGGCTTCACTACTGTACTTTTTCTCCCGTTCTTTGTCACTTTTTTCTGTGACTTTTTCGGCGTTCATTCCTCCTCGCATGCTGAAGAGTTTAAGATAGCGTCTAGGTGATCAGCCTGTATGACATCCACCTTTTTATTGGTTTTACTTGCCTTCTTCCTCCCATCCTGGATTAGGTTCCCGTACAGCTTTTTCTTGAGAGTCCCCTTTGGATTGTGTCGCTCCGCCTCCTGGACTATCCAAGAGCGAGCAATGTTGCTGAGTGCAACCTCAGTCTCGAACCTCTTTCGGTGGTTGAGACCCACAATTTCCAACTTTAGCTTCTGTGGGTATTCCGTCGTTTTTCCCTCCTACTTGGGGTGACTGGAATCCCTGAAATTTCTTCAATTTTTGTACCTGCCAGCTATTTTCCCTTAGTTTTCTTTCTTCTATACTATTTGCGTTGTCTTCTTCTTGTGTATCGATATTTTTTCTAGTTAATCCCTCCTCCGTACCTATTTTGCTATTCCTCAAGTTGTACCCCTTATTTAAATTGTTCCACTCTAGTTCGGATTGGCGTAAAATTGGTAACACTCTGCCCCATACTTTTAGGGTGCAGTTGTAATAATTTATAACCGCTTTATTTTTAATTAGCCAATCGCGACTTAAAATTCCTGCTGTACTAACCCCCAATTCATCCCTGCATATTATAACTTTAAAATTTTGTGTTATATCCCTTGGCTAAACGCCAAATTTTACTTGTGAAGTTCCTAATGCCTTTACTGCAGGCCCCGAAATTCCTAACAAATAAATGTCATCTTCCAAAGTAATATTGCAATTGTTAACAAATTTTTCTTTTAACATTGTTACTGCAGATCCATTATCCAATAATAATGACCTGTATATACCGTTTATTAATAAATTTACTATGCAAGGTGTGTCTTGCGAATTTTCATTTCCTAAATGAGGGATGAGGTAGGTGTTATTTGCATGAATTTTTTGTTTTACTGTTTTGCCTGGCATCCGTTTTGGGGTTGCAAACCAAGCCCTGCCATGTTTAAATTATTTACTGTATTTATGTTATGCGAGATCTTCCTTGGTCTCGCCTATTAAAGTTTCCCTGGTAGCTGCTCGCATTAGCCGTCGCATTGTAATTTCTATTATTGTCCGCGCCATTCCCATTATATTTTGTTATATGTTGCCTACTGTTATAATTTATTTGTCTCTTCTTGTGCGTGCCTCTATAGTGTTGAAAATTATTCTGTTGTGAGTTCCTTTCTGTATTGTTTCCCGTGTAATTGTTAAAAGGGGGTCGCTGCCGCCCTGTCATTTGATTAGTTGTATTAACCCCGCCTTGCGGCTTATAAAAGTTGCGTTCCCTTGCATTGTTAAGATTGGTTTGACCGCCTAAGTTATTGTTAACATTTCCCTGATACCAGTAACATTTTTCCGACCTAACATTAGAATTTGCATTATTTTGTGCCTTGTACAAATTTGGCTGGTTCCGCCCTGTGCTAAACCTGAAGTCGTTGTTTCTTGTTTGGTGATGTTGCCTAAACTTCAAATAGCAATTTTGTGCTATGTGATTATTACGACCGCAATTAAAACAAGTTTTGCTTTGTGTTGCGCGCATTGTAAAAACTGTGTTATTATTATATTTATTCATAAACATTTTGTCTGATAATTCAATTTGAATAGCAAATTGTTCCGCTTTGTCCAAATCTAAGTTCTCGGTTCGCATTAATAGCGAACCCAGTTGTTTCAAAATACTTTTGTGTACCCCTGTTCGAAATTGATTTAAAAGTAATTCTTCGTTTTTCTTCCTTAAACCCGGCTTTTCATTGTCCGTCGCATGTTTTAAATCGTCTGTTAAAATTTCTGTGCCTAACGTTTTTAATCGCAACACATAATTAGCTATTGATTCGTCGTATTTTTGATAACATTTGCCCAGCCGTATGAGGGCTTCGCCCGGTATTTTCGCTGGTGTAAACTTGCGTATTAATTTTTCTTTTAACTCATTATAACTCAAAGCGTCGAGGTCTTGATTGGTTCTGAAATAGCTGTAAGCATCCCCAGTTAATCTATATTTTAATATATTTAATTTTGTACTATCCGACCAATTGTCCAAAATGCCTCGTTGGTCTAATTTTTCAAAATATTGCCTGATATTGTTTTTGCCGCTAAAACTTTCCACTGTAGACGCAATCATCCCCAGCGTCACAAATGGTTGTAATGTTGCTTGATTACCCGACGGTAAATCAGTGGTTGGTGCGTTCGTTACCATTTTATTTTAATTTACGACTTAAAATGCTTAAAAAAAATGTAGCCCTTCTACCTATTTACTTTTTAATATGCGAAACTTTTAGCTAAATGTTAACCGATTATTTCAAATTTGTATATATATGCACCTATGTGTGAAATTTTCTAATATTGTAAACTGTGAACTTATTTTTCAGTTAAACGTATCAAATAATTTCCTTTATCACTCGATAAGTTATTTCTTTGTACTTGTCCTGATAATAATAATTTTTACAAGTTTTTGTTTGATTTTATTTATGCGACGCCTATGTGTGCCACCCTAAAAATTGTTTTAAAAAGGTTTTAATTTGAAAAATTTATGTTAGGAATTGTATTTATTATGAATGTTTCCCCTAATTGTTGCAGATTATTAGCAGAAAAATTGTTTAAAATTGTTTTATTTGCCCACCAATTTTTAGCCCCTTTGTACCGCTTTCACAGTGTCCGGGGTAGAATTTAGTGCTAAGTTTAGAGCGTTCGAATTGTTTTAATTAATATAATTATTGTTGTTGTCTTATTATACACAGAAACCTACCAAAATTTGTTGCTCCTAGAGGAAAAACGTAGAAAAAACACACAAAATCGCACAAAAATAAAATTATTTATAGTTCCTGCAAGCATAAGACTTGTTAGAAGCACATTTTAATTTACAAATGATAGGGGCCTTCGCTGTAATCCTTCTAGAATGTAATTCCCTTTAAATGAATAATACCTTATGGGGGTTGTAGCATTTAATTTACCAAGCTATGATTGTTTTGCTGCCAAATTTTTGCAACCTATGATTACCCTGCGTATTACCAACCGATAAAATTTCTTGCAAAAACTCCTTCGTGCTGAAATTTTCGCTAGGGGTTGTTTTTCCGTTAGGGGTTGAAATCTGAAAGTAACTCTTGTTCGCTGCCTCCCGTATGAGGCATTATTCTAAGTTTTTAAGGGTGTATTTTTGGCCTTCCTGAAGGTATAGGGGTTGAACAATCGAGTTATAGGGGTTTGCTGCCACCAATGTAATGTATTGCAACCTTTATGGTAGGGGCTGCAACCCTTATATGGTCTTAGGGGTAGTTTTCCCTCTTAGACCAACAAATTTTGCTTCTTCGGAGGATAACTCGATCGCTGAACCCTGCTCTTAATTTAGGGTTGTAAAGCCTAATTTCAATAAAATAAAACGCCAAAGAATAATATAACACTATATGGAAAAACAAGTATCAATTCTGCCTAATTACACTGATTATTCGCCCAAACGGCTCTATGCTTAAATTGCTATAGTTTCGTAAATAGAATTGATCGGAATTGCGCTTAAAGTTTATGACATTAATTTGCTTTGAAGGAAAGAATAAATCTAGCGGCGGCCCTTCGATTTGGGTTAATAAATAACAATGATTAAGTCTGACCTTTTTCCTGCGCTGGCTACTTCCCCTCGATTTGATTATTATTTAGTTTAAACGGCGCGACCGTGTTTAGTTATGATAATTTAAATTGAGATTGGCTGGAATGGATGGGAGTCCAATCCCCTTGAATATCTGGATTTTCTTATTGTTGGGCACTACACAACCACTTTAGTTTTAGATCGAAAAGTTGTATTTAGGATTTAGTTAGAATTTGCACCGAAAAATGTTATCGACGGGTTAATTTATTACTCGAGACCGGGACGCGAACTGCCCTCGCGGTTTGCGTTCCCCAAAAGGTAATTTTCTCTCGTGGGGAGCCGGGTGTTTCTCGGGCTTCCCCGTTTTGCCAAACTAGCATTTTTGACTTGTACTTCGCGCGCTCTGGGATTGCGAATTCGGCATACCCCACGCGGGTTTGCGCTATGTGTCAAATCGGCATTCTCTATTCTCAGAAATCTTTTAGCTTTATGAGCACCGGATGTAATTCAACCGCTTTTTCTGATTACGACAATGTAGCTTTCCGTTCTTGGCAAATGAACTTTCGCGATCGCTATATTTGTAATTTATGCAGGGGCGGCTTTGATTTATTCTTTCTTCTGACAACTTAAAATTTATAAGTCTTATAATTATAAACGACATTTCTTACGGGTTGTTACAGCAGTGTTATGTTTGGACATTGACATTTTTCATTGGCGTTCGTTCGTGGTGCTTTAAGGTGTTGGACGAAATTTACAACCTGTTTCAGTTATGGTAGTTTACAATACAGCTAAATGCCGTCTTCCTGTTCCCTGTCTCCAAACCTATGTGCTTCGTCTTCTTCCAGGTCCCTCTCCTCCATGGCTCTCCGAATACCCTCCTTTCACGGTTTGCGTGGTCTACCTCTTTTTTCTTACTCGGCGGCGACCATTTAAAGATCTTCATAGGCCACGTCGTCTCCTCCATTTTCATCAGATGACCAAACCAGTTTACGCTTTCCGTTCAATTCTGTCCACAACTGATTCTGGTGTCTCCATTCTGCGTCTTATTTCCTCGTTCCTCATTCTTTGTCGTTTCGATACCTTTGCGCTTTTTCGTCCATTTAAACTGTGTTTAGTCTTCGTTTCATTTCCGCTGTTACAGTTCATACTTCACTGCCATAACATAGCACCGACTCTACCATTACTTCACCTATTCTTTTTTTGTTTTTGTTAGAGATAGTATTGTCCCATCAAATTGATTTCAATCATCCCACTATCTTTTTACTTTGTACTATTCGAGTTCTGATCTCTTCTGTTCCCAAACCTTTTTCATCGATTGTATTGTAGCACCGAGGTATTTAAACCTTTCTACTTGTCTTACTGCGACATCTTCATTTATTAAGACTTCATATTGTGCTTCCGAGTTGATTACTAAATACTCCGTTTTCTCTAAACTTATGCTAAAGTCCCATTCATCGTAGCACCGATGTAACCTCTTTATCATAGGTACATTCCAAGTCGAACGCACCTTGTGCCATTACAACAATAGCACAATGCCAAATTGTCACATTTAAATACTGTGCAGAATATTAGTTTTTCAGGGCAATAGATGATAAAATTTCACCCGCTTGCGACGGTAATGAATTATTTGACACTGACAATTTACAATTGTCAGATTTGAAAGGTTTTATTTTATTTTATAACCAAATGAACAGGTTCTACCAACCTCTTTGAGAACAACTTAGAGGTAACTAAATATTTTGCCTGTTAATGTCGGATATTTGCGTCGACCAATAGCGGCGATGATATCCCTATGGCCACTGTATGTCCGGATACAGTGCCTTGATAGCGACAGTGGCGACAATAGGCAAAATTTGCCACAAAATGGCGGCCAATGGCCTACTAACTTTAATAAATTGAACGTTTTTGTATGGTCATGGTTACACAACGTATAAATAATATGTTGGTGGCACTGTAAGTCTATGTCAAATTCGAGGTTATCAGGTTAGGTTTTGCGTCAGTTTTAACACAAACTGACGCAAAATCTAACGCGCTAACCTCGAATTTGACACAAACTGACGCAAAACCTAACCTGCTAACCTCGATTTAGTATAAACAAACAAAAGCATCAAAAAATTTTGCCTCTTAATAGCGGCCGATTCGAGCGACCAATAAAAAGAATACACTCTATTGTCGCCACCGTCTCATATAGTCACTGTATGTCCGGATAGCATATTTTGAAACACAGGACGCTAGGAGCATGGGACCATATACTGCAGCCCGATTGGTGCGCTGAAACATAAGCGGGAAGTGCTACCTTGCAGAATTTTTACGATTTGAAAGTTGCGATAATTGTAGCACTGTCACTAAAATTATCGAATAAGGAAAATAAAAAAAAATGCTGTTTAGAATTTTTTAATGGACAAATATGCAGGTTTGAGGTATAACGTAGAAGTTTGTTTGTATCAAAGCAATATGTATACACAAAACATTATTTTAAGATTTTTACTGGGGACACCTTGGTTGTTGGAAATGTTAATCAACGTAAAATAATCTAAACCATATTTTTCGGCGCTTCTCTGATATACATACATATACAGTGAGAGTGTAAAGTCTGGAATAGAATTCATAAAATGTATGAACAGAAATGCCTGGAGGCTGATCAGGTTTCCGTTGCTTTGCGCTAGTTCTATCCCTAATTTTTAAGCGCATAAATGAGACTGCATTTATGCTTTAAGCCACCTTAGTCAATGGCACTTAAAGGGACGACAGTAAACTACCCTGGGACACAGCCTCATGCCCCATAAATATTATGGATTAGAAGGGGTAGTAACGAGTGTATCAAACATTAAATGCAGATTGATTTTATTACGAAAATAAACGTGTATTTATACAAAACAAGAATGCTTAACTAGTAACAAATCAAAGTTCAAAATTGTGTAGTTTACTGGAGCGCGTTTAAAGGTACGAACGGCAATTCAGCATAATAAGCCGTTTATAGTTCCGCATGGGTTTGCAGAATAGAGCGTTGAACTTGGCTTTATTAGGTCGCTTACTGAGCGAAATGCCAAGTTGCATTTTACTGCGGTGGTTAAACTCAATGCTTATGAAACAAGATTCGTTTGTTAATATTTCGTAAATGGGAATTGAAATTTGCCTGTTTTAATTCATGATTAAAATGGATCTCAATTGAATATTAACTTGCAAAATTATGAAGTAAAACTGGAGGTCAGAATTACATTTAGAACTTCTGACTGGTTTCGTAAATTTTGTTATTAAAATTTATGTGTGTTTAAATCAAGTTTAAACATATTGCCAATTTAGGGCTGAAGAAAAAGCAAAAAGAAAAAACTATATTGTTTCTTCCACATTAAGAGTTTTTAGAGGATATTCTTCTACGGCTGATTGGCGTTGTTTGGGTTGATGCTTCCTTCGGTTGATTCTTTTCCAAATGTAGTAGAATGCTCCTATTAGAGCGGAGGCTCCCAATATGCTGCCGGTGATCCCGCTGGATAGATAGGAGTGGTGGCGGATGGTTTTCCATGTCACGTCTTTTAGACGCTGTTGATTATTCCTCTGGATAGGTAGTAGTGATGTCGGATGTCTCTCCATGCTACTTCCTTCAGATGATGTTGCAATTCTGTCCGAGAGAGTTGTAAATCCTCGAAGTGGTTCGGCTGCTGCAACACTGGCTCCTTTGCTATTTCTGTGAAAGAGCTTTTGTGTTATTGTGTCGTTGAATATGTTGCCATTTGGTTTGGAACATCTCGACAACGTCCATCTGCTGCCTCTTCCTTTGGAGACGAACATTATATGAGTGAATATGATAATCAATATCACTCTTGCCGAGGTTAGCTGTTTTAGAGGATGCCGCATCGGTATTCCACATTGCGTGTTTTCGGTAAATTCCCTCGCAGACTTTAATAAGCCGTCTTCTTGATACCATCTTCTACGAGGAGCTAAGTGCTTAGCATTGTGTTTATTGTTTCCTGAACTTGTTGCTGTTAGTTCTTGAATCCACCTTCTATTAGGCGTAGAATATTTGGTTTCGGATTTTTCATTTTCTGAATTCCTGGCTGCTGCCATTTCTTGGTTTCACCCTCCACTAGGTGCTAAATTTTTAGTGAACTCGGAGGGTTGCTCATGTACTGCAATTTTTGCCGCTGTGTCTTGTTGCCACCCTACACTAGGTGCTAATTGTTTATTGAACTCGGAGGGTTTCTCGATTGCTGAAGTTCCTGCTGCAACTTCTTGACTCCATCCATCGCTAGGTGCGAAGTGTTTGGTGTCGGATTTTTCTTTTCCTGCATCCCCTGCCGACAAATCTTGGTGCCGCTTTCCACCGGCTGTCAAGTTTTTAATGGAGTCGGACGGTTTTCCATTTTCTGCAGTTATTGCTAGTAGGGTGTTTTGGAGTGTTCTGAGACAAGGTCAGGTCAAGGTTGCCACCCCCCACCACTCGACCCGCCACCTCCCACCACCATAAATATTAAGGTCAAGGCTAAGTGTTGGTGGGAGGTGGCGGGTCGAGTGGTGGGGGGTGGCAACCTTGACCTGACCTTGTCTCAGAACACTCCAAAGAAAAAATATTTAAAGTCAAGGACTTCAGCTTTTAAGTTCAAGGACCTCTGCTTTTAAGTTTAAGGCTAAATCGTATTTGGATGGTTACCTTGACTTAACCTTGTTCCAAACCATTTCAAACAAGAACCTTCACGAACTGCGGGGGGTTGTGAGATTCATATTGTTGAAATGATGCTCGCTCGTTGGTGTAGAAGAATGTACTTGTGAAGACGGCTAAAGGAACAACGACAATGAATAAAAAACTAAAAAAGTGTTATAAATTCATTTATTAAGTATAAATACATTAATTAGGAATTGTCAAGTCTAGTGCACTAATTTTTTGTAAGGCATCACTTATGTTAAGTTGATCCGCAACCAAAAAATGTTTGACCTCTTCTAACTCGTTTTGTAATTGTTGCAACTTTTTACACATCTTCGCAAAGACGCAATGTTCGGACCAGCGCAAATGTTCCTCTAGAGGATCATCTTCCGGTACCCATTTGTGGATACGAATTTCACAACAAAAGCACTGCACTTCATCGCTGTCTTGAAGGTAGAAAAATCCAACCCGTGCAAGCGAGGCTGCAGGTATGACACCAGTCCAGTTTTTGTAGGTCTGGATGCGGTGCTCGTATCGGCGGAGGTATGGCGGAAATACTTCGAGACACATGGTTAAATGAAAACTAGCGACTGTTACTCTGTAAGGTTGTGACACGCTTATATAGTTGGTAATCCAGAATGAGAGGGGGGAATAGCTGTTCAAGGCTGACCGGGCGACTCCACTAGAATGGGAGCCTTGAGATGAAATTCCACATACATAACAGGAATGTCGTTGACTGCTTTAAATTTCAGCACGTCACCCCTTTTCAGGATCTTTCCAGTCAACTCTGTAGAGCTAAGATGGCTATCATTCAAAATAATTGTAGGAGTTGCAGGATTCGTATTGACAGAAGATATAACAGCCTCAGCGAATTGAACTGTATAGTCTAATTTACCGGATAGTAGAATATACCAGCCTTCAGGGTTAACTCCTAGACTTGTAAAGTGTATGTCCTTTTCATAGTAAAAATCCGCCAAGTTCTCGAAAAGAAACAGTTGAGGAGGAGGATCAGTGGAATGATCTGAGGGATGACCAAGGTGATGCCTTCCAAATTTATCCAGCGGCATTATAGTTTACTCTAACGCTTCTACGCACACTCGATTCGCTTAACTGCTACTTCGTTGAAATGCTATTTCTAACTGACCAATTTTCCCCCCACCACTAGTTTTGGTACTCCTCCTACTTGACCGTGACCGTGGGCAACCTTGTAACTCCCTTCTACCACTACCTTCGAAAAGTAGAAAAAAAAAGGGCAGGCAGGAGTAGGAATCGCAGAACATCTTCTTATTCAGTGCAACTAAGAATGGAAACCATTACCAAAGTTCTTGGCTTAGTGAAGAGCGGGCAAGCAGTGTTCGATGGTGTCACGAAGTGTAAACCGCAACAGTGTCCAGTGCTCCTTGGCAGTAGTACATATAGATTAAATAATTCACAGACTAAGTTTGTATGTGTGGGTCTACAAACCAGCGGTGGATTTGTACCAGTAATACAAATACGTGGAAATCACAATAATTGGGTTCAGCTGCTGGAACCCGAGTGGGGAATCCTGTTAGAAAATGAGGGAATTATAACAAATTATTTTTATTCCGGAGCTGGACAGTGGCCACCGCTTCAGTTGGGACCCATACTCCTATCATTCACAACGATTCAAGCGGTGAAGGTGTTACGCATACAGGGTCAGGACGGATCGGATGTTTACCTGGGGAGAGAAACTGTGGAAGAGCTGTACAGAGTTCGCACTCTAATTCGACGAAAACTAGCACAATTGAAGAACTTAAAGTTTCTTCAATTTTATTCAACAGCAATAACGCGAGCGCTAACTCAACCTGGGGATTATATTCAAAATCTACACGTTACGTTACAAAACTTTGACGAATTGTCGGAGAAGGCTCTGTGTCTGTACGAACTGCTGACGTTTGCTAGCGACAGTGTTAGGTGTGATATTGAACTAGAAGCAATTGGGCAGCAACTGTCGTCGTAATGTGGATGTGTTACTCGGAGGCTGCTCGAGCGCCAGCTACAGATGTGCGCAGCGCCATAGGAAATCTGCAAGGTCTGTGTGAGGACTTAGCATTCGACGCAGGACATGAAGTTGTGTATGCTATGGGGCTGAGCGGATATACCGATGAAGAGTTGCACACGAGAGAAAGATTATATGAAAATGGAGCAGAAGTATGTCAATTGTTTCTAAATAATGTGATAAATCGAAGGCTCTTTGTAAATCTGATGGAAGGTCTCGGGTTACATCATCAGCTAAGTGAAGTAAACAAATTTATAGAAGAAGAAGATGAAGAAAAAACTAAAGAAGAAACTAGAGCGAAAGAAACTAAAGAAGAAAATGTTACTAGTTAAGCGAGTATTTATATTTTTTATATTATTATATTATAGTATGTAATGTTTATTTGTTAAAGTTTTTTTACTGAAGAAACTACTACTTATAATACGTACAATGCTCTGACGAGAGTGGTTAAGCAGGTGTAACTCTTCTGCGCAAGTTTTATCATGGAGAGTGGGGGGTAGTATTACTTTGCCGTCCAGCTAGTTATCCGACCATAACTTCGTTGTGTCTTGACAAGTGTGAGTGCGCCAGTACCTTTAGCCGTTCAGCTAGTTCTCTGAGGCAACATGAAATTGGTTATCGATATTCAAGGATTCAAAACAACCGACAAGAATTTCACTCCAAAGGAATTTGCTGCTTACGATGGAACCAGTATTGCTCACCACGTGTTCAAACAACCCTTTCCTTTCGAAGCACTGCCTCAGAATTTGCAAAAGCAAGCCCGTTGGTTAATGGAAAACCATCATTACATAGCCTGGAAGGATGGATTTACTCCGGCATACCTGTTCCCCACCATATTGCGACGCCTTCTGCGGGACGCTGAACTGATATATGTCAAAGGGAGAGAAAAGGCTGAGTTTCTGAAACGCTACACCTCAACACCAATCATTGAAATTGCGGAGCAACCACCACTCAGTCCAACACAACCCCTTTGCATGTATCATACTAAAACTTGTTGCTATTGTGCTTTGTCTAATGTTTACCATATATATAATCATTACTTAATGGAATAATAAAACAACATTTAAATTTTATTCTGTTTTTTTTATTTACAAACAATATATAATCTAACAATGTACAATCTAATGATCTGCAAAGCCTGAATATCGTTCTACGTATACTTTATCCCTATGTTTTGAGCTGAAGACGTTTCTCAATACCTCTTCCACATTAAGGATCCTCCGCTTGAACCTCATCTTATCCATAGCTTCTTGTTGCCAGACTCCTCTCCGAGCTTCTTTATACGCATACGCCCACGTATGCAGATTGTACATCTGATTTTTCGAGTCGTCAAACTGCACACTCTTCTTCATTTTCCTTCTTTTCACAAATTTGTTCGTTCAGACCGATACTAGTCAACAGCCGCACCGTTTTGTAGATTTTTTCTTTTTTGGTGGGAGGAGGTTCTAGAGTTTCACTTTGAAATCAAGGTCGAGTGGTGGGAGGTGTTAGCGTTCGTCCTTGAAAATGATGTGATGTTGGAAATCACCTTAGCCTTCAACTCAAGGTCAAATCAAAATAAACAAAATAAACCATTTAAAAATTATATTTAGTTAAATGTTACAGGTGATCAATATTTGAAATATATCTCCAGAAGAGCGAGCCATATCCACTCCTAACTTGAAGTGTGAACATGCCGGTTGGTGTAGAGTTAATTTTCGTTGTAGATTTACACGGTAGATCGAATACTGAGACACGTTCTTCCAGCATTTCAGCAAAGGGATGCTTTGGGTGGTAGTCCACATCCAGCGTCAGCGATGTATTTCCTTCTATAGCAAAATATTTTAAAATGTTTTTTTCCAAATTGGCAATCAGTCGTTTTCGTTTTTCTTGTTGATTTTGGCTATCGCCAGCCATAGCACTCACTACATACGCGTCAAATTCCAAGTCTAAATTTCTGAGTCCCGAGGAATTTCTCACTATTTTATCTAAATTGTTTTTTGCATCTTCAAACCAGAAAGCACAGCACAACTTTACAGCGTGCTTTAATGTGATTTCATGTAAAGAATCGTCACTTGGAGTCTGATCCATTATTTTATACGTAAACGAATAGTGTGCGAACTTGACGTAAGTTATAAAACAACTAACGAGACCATGATAATGCGCAACCTTTTATACTTTCGATTATCCCGAAGGTCATCGCCGTTTTTCATTAAATAGTTTAAGGACTCGGTGGTCTAATGGTATGACGCCTGGGGAGCATTATATGCATTAAAGGGAATTCTAGACACTGCGCCTCAGGAGATCTGGGTTCGAATCCTAGTCGAGTCAATTTTTTAATATTATATTTTTTCAATAATCAGAAAGTAGACGGCAGTAGGAGTACAATGGAAAAAAAGACCTGCTTCGGAGTATTACAATTGTTTTACTGCTTTTGTCAGAGCGTTGTACGTAAAAACCCGATCATGAAGAACGAGACAATACGCGGTTGTGTTGGCTAGCATGTTTGCGGAAGTTTCAAATTCAACTCGAAAAACTACAGCGTTCGCGTGGAGGTAGTCCTTTTGATGGGAGCAGTCGATTACAACAATGGGTGCTTTGTCGACAAACTCATTGGGCTTGAACCAAGGCTTGTCAGTCTTGTTATAATAGGACGATTGAAACTTGGAGTACATTTCGTATAATGTGGCGTAATGATTCAGAGCATAATTGTTATTTAAATTATCGTAGGGGAAACGTTCGGTGTTGAGATAAACTCTAAAATTTGTAAGATTAATTTTGTCGAAATGACTATTGTCCTTAGAGATGAGCCCCGAACGTTCCGTCTGAAAACCTACGATGACATATCTGGGGGTTTGTAATTTGGTGGTTGTTGCAATGGCATGAGAATGTTGAGTCACGGCATTAACGCCTGGTATGATATGAAGTTGCCAGCTGCGAAACGCTACTTGTGTGTCGATATTTTTGTCAATGTATTTGGTTAGAGATAATTCTTGAGCCAGACCTGGAGTGACATGTGGAACTTTCCAATACAGCTTGTCAATCGTAACTTTAGCAGTCTCTCCTACGGTAGCACTGAATACGGCGTCGGCATCGGTATTGCTGCGAATCAGGACAAGCTCTTGTCGGATGTTAAGTATGACTTTTCCATAATCTTCTGCAAAGCCTAGCAGCATTCTCAACGGTATGCAGGCACTGAAGTTGCCCTGTGCATCGGTAATGTGAGTATTGGCGGCGTACAACCAACCAGAATTTTGAAGCTTTTTAACATCATCAGAACTGTAGGACACATATCCCTTAAGAGTAGATGTAATACCAGGTTTTGTAACAGAATCGACAACGACACCATTGATTTCGTATCGGATTTTGCTAAATAAGTGAGCCAACCCATTGTTAAGAAATTTAGCCGTCGTAACTTTACCGGTTGCTTTCCGTAATTTTCCCTCTATGTATAGATAGCTCAAACCTGGTAGAGTTGACATATCTTCAGGAATTGGAATTCGAATTTCATCGTTATAGTCGAAACGGTTTGTATACGGTTGATGGGTGTGCAACTGATTGCTAACGATCGAGTTGTCGACGAGGACACGTTCCCCAATATTTAGAATACTCATGGCAGCACTTTAAAACCCAACGATCGCAAGAAGTCTCTGTTTGCCTTTGTTAACTGCTCGGCGGACGAAGCTGAACTGATTTTACAAGGCTGTGGACAACGTCTCTTATACGAACTGGGTTGGACATGGTAGGGTGAAGGGTTGAATCGAAAACCCATTATAACTTCTTTAAATGCAATGTTACCGTGACGGTTTCCTTACTAAAACTGACGGGGGTATCAGTCTGGTCCAGTATTTTAACAGTTAGGTTAGTGATCTGTCTCGTGCTGATCGGTAGGTAAATGACAGGGTTAGGTGTTTCCACTATTTTGTACCCAGGCGGCACTATGGGGAAGAATTGATGAACGATGTGGCCAGGCTTACCATTTTTATAGGAACCGACAGAGATATTGCAGTGGATAAGGATGGAGTTAATGTTCAAAATTTTCGTAACATGTTCACCTGCATGCCACATATTCGCATCATAAATTTTGCTGTCAAATCCCAACATGTCTCGGATAGTATTGTCACATGTAAAGTCGATTGGAACGTTCGATTTTATTTCGGTTTTTAAGGTGCTGTTGTTTCCGCGTAGCAGCACCCGCCCATTACTTCCGCTAGACTCAAGTTGGTTATGCAGAAAGTCGGCAATGTCCGTAATTTCGTATGCACCCTCAGGTATAGTAATATGAGGTAGTCCGATGAGATGAAATTCATTTTTGGGAGGTCTAATGTTAGCAATAGTATTGTAGGTTTCGAAACTTAACAACCCCAAAACATATTCGCTACCGTCGTCTAAGAAAATAGGGGGGTCAAAATTCGCAGTAAGGATTGATGAATCACCTGTCAGAGTGAATATACTAGACATGATGAAGCGCAACACTTAAACTGCCGACAAAAGCGGTTTCGCAAAGTTATATAGAAATTTGAGACACAGGTGACCGCACGTGTATGACATGAGTCGTTGATATCTATTAGAATTATACGTGATCGTGTTATTGCCACCATCGCTACGAAAGTATTTCACTAATTCGGTTGGAGGTTGTAAGCGACCGATGCTATCGAAATACAGAACAAAGGTATCCACCTTTACGTAAGCCGTCCAATGCGTGCCAGGTCCTACATCATCGTCCAAGTTAGTGACACCATATTCTCGTTTACGAATCTTGATAGGCAGGGCATCCCGCATAAATATTCCCCTAAAGTGTGGAATTTCTAGGCGTTTAACGTAGTCTGTAATATCGATGTTGGTTAACGCGCGGCGCGGCAGCTTCAACGGTAGTTTTTTGACTGATACGGTCGTAGATATAACCCTTTTCCGCGAGCAATGGATTCCATGGCTTTGTTATGTCGCTCCTTTTCCTGGAGATTCTTTTTAGCAGCCTTTGAGTCTCCCACTGCTTTAGCGACTGCTGCAGCACCACCTCCGAGGGATCCCAATGCTCCTAATGCAGCAAGTATGGGTACAATCGGCAATATGCCTCCTCTCTTCGGAAGAGGTAGTATTCTTGACCGCTTCCGCCTCCTCCTTGTTTTTAAAGCTCCTCCTGAATGCGAGCGGACTGTGATACCGACCCGTTTGGAATGCGTTCGCCGTGTACGCTTCCGTTTCACACCCATTCCAACTTTCATCTTTCCTTTCATAATTCCAGTAACAGCAAGGGCTGCAGCTCTTTCCCCAAGAGTAGAGTCTTTTGCTTTAACACGTTCCCAAGCTTTCTCTGCTAGAACTTTATCTGCCGCGTGACGTGTCGAAAGATCGCTAGATTGTGAGTATGCGATGTCGTGTTGCTTGCAGGCCTCGTCCAGAGGATTCCTTCCTCGATCGCCTCGAGAAAGACGTTTTTTAAGTCGGGTACCAGGTCCGCAAAACTTGTACCCTGGTATGTGTAGTTCAAAGGGTAATTTGTCAATAAGGGTATTCAGGAAACCGCGACCTTTCCCCTTGGCGGTTCGGTGATGACTGGTATGTTTGCGCTTAGTAGCTTTCATCTTAAAGACTTACACACGACTGATGTTCTTCAAACGGAATTAACAAATATAACGAGAACGCACGGCGGGTAGAGCGCAGTTTCCTTCCGAGCGAAAACGATGGAAAACGTCAAAATTGTGAAGCAAGGGTGTTCCTTACCGGTAGTAAATCACACAATAAATTCCATATCCGAGACTTACAGAAAGCACAGCGTTTTACTGGGTAAAGGATGTAAACGATGTGTGGTCATAGGTCGACCCGGATCTGGAAAAACCAACCTCATAATCAGTTTACTAGTGCATCGAAATGGGTTGCGATTCGCAAACCTTTATATATATTCGAAAACACTCGATCAACCCAAATATAATTATCTGAGAGCAGCCTTTCAACCATTGCGAGACATTGGATTCTTCGAATATAGTAACGATTGTGAGGTGATCAAACCCCAGGAAGCAAAAGAACATTCCGTGATAGTTTTTGACGACGTAGCTTGCGAGACGCAAAGCATAATTCGAGATTATTTTTGTTTCGGACGTCACCGAAACATAGATTGTTTTTATCTATGTCAGACGTATGCATCTATTCCTAAGCAGCTCATAAGAGATAATGCAAATCTCGTCATCATATTCCAACAAGACAACACCAATCTGAAGCACATTTACGACGATCATGTCAACACGGACATGTCATTCGACAAATTTAAAGCATTGTGCTCTTATTGTTGGAATGAGGATCACGGATTTTTAGTGATCGATAAAGAAAGCGAAACCAACGCGAGACGATATAGAAAAGGTTTCGACAATTACTTTAATATATAGACAGCAGCCAAAGAAGGGAAGGTAGTAGTTTACAAACAACTGAAGGAGTTGCAACATGGATAAGCGTTTAGCCAGGGAACTTATCAAAACCCGACAATCCGTTAGACGTAAATACGCAGCTTTAAAAGCAGACATCGCCCAATCCCAGTCGATTTTAGCTGAGCAATTTAAACCTCTTTCCAAACCGCTCACCGAATTGCTGACAACTATAAAGCAAGAAGGTGTGCCAGTGGGCGAACCAAAAGCGGATTATTTGCCAATAACAATTAAACGTAGAGTATCCACTTCCTCTACCTTGCCCCGTCCGCGAGCGATAACCACTCCAGGCCAAGTTTCTGCGACAAACCTTCCGGGATCGTCACACACTTCCATACCGGGGCCATCATACACCTCTACACCGGGGCCATCACGCACCTCCACACCTCGATTTTTGCAGACGCATGTGTTATCCGAGAGTGAACCAGTAGAGGAATACGATGAGCAGTTGCAAACGGAGGTTGCTGAGGCGGCAGCAGAAGAAGGTGCTGTACAAGCGGCCAGAGAAACCATCCAACAAATTCTGGCACCGGAAGTTCTTGGTCAATATTTAGAACAATTTCAAGGGTTAGCTCGCACATACGTGGAAGGAATGATACGAGATACTGAGGACAAGTACGATTTGCACTACGGAGTCCGATTCGACATAAAGGGAGATAAGTCTTCTATAGGAAATAAAGAAATCAAATTCGAGGGTGAAAATATCGTTATTACAGACAACGGCAACAGAATAGTCTACAAAGGCACTCCAGGATTGTACGAATTGATGTTTAAAAAGAAACCAAATATATACAAAAACGCAGATTTAGAGCAATATCTAGATTTAGTGGATCGTTCCGCCGCAAATCGTGTAAACTACGACCCCACACAAAGAGTTAGTGGTAACGCAGGGTCTAAATACATAAACATAGTACGACCTCTAACTGCCTCCTCAACCATAAGAGCTCCCGGCAGACCAGCGACAAAGGTACCACGGCGTGGCAAGGGATTACTAACAGTGACGGACAAAAAAGTGGAATATGTTCCTTGGAAGGATCCCAACTCATTAGTGAATCGGTTGCGTATATTAATAGCTTCTCAAGCAGCTGGACACACGGGTCATTCCAATGAGATAGTTCGCATCACCGAAGCCCTGCGAGACGCGAAAATAATCTACTAAGGGGTACAAAAGTGGAGTGCCAATAGCGGTAAGGTCAGAAAGCATCAGCCGACGATAGAGTAATGCCCATCGACAAATTTGGACGGCACTACCATAGCACGCGCCACGCAGCGCATCCCAGACATGTCTTTATGAAAGTGAAAAATGTAAATCAACTCCATATAGAAGTACCACTGCTGCTAGTGGGGGGTGGGTACGATGAAATCGGATATTCCAAAATTTTCGGACAGAACGAGTACATTTTTCCGTTAACAACCGGCGAGATCATAAGTGTTCAAGTCAGCGGACCTTTGGTAGTATCACACATCAACGGCATCCCACAGGACACGCTTGTCGGTAAGACATTGCGGCGAGGAGATAAACTGCAATTCGAATCCAGAAACAATAAGTTATACGTGCAACTGCTGCTTAAATGTCCCGTAGGAGTGTAGAAAGCAACAGTTGACAATGAACCTTAAAGAAGCCATAGTTAGCGAACTCCACAAACCAGCACGAAAAAATTTCAAGAGAAGGCGCGTTATCCTAAAAGGCTTGAACTATTTATATCAAGCGGATTTGGTAGAAATGATTCCTTATGCAAAAGTCAATAAGGGCTTTCGTTACATTCTGGTAGTGATTAATGCTTTCTCAAAGTATGTGTGGGCCTATCCCGTAAAACGTAAAACAGGAAAGGACGTAACAGCTGCCATGGGTAAGGTGTTGAGGAGTGTAAAGGTGTCACCGCAAAACTTGCAAACGGATTTGGGGAAAGAGTTTTACAACACCGCTTTTCAACTATTAATGCGCAAGCACAATATCCATCACTACAGCACGTATTCTAGTATGAAGAGCAGCATAGTGGAGAGATGCAACCGCACACTGAAGAACATGATGTGGAAGCAGTTCAGCCTGCAAGGGTCCTACAAATGGTTGGATATCCTACCCAAGATGGTAGCAAAGTATAACACAACCAAGCATCGCACAATAGGAATGAAACCTGCCCAAGTGAACTTAAAGAATGCAAAACTTTTGTTAAACACGGCGTACAGTTACACAGAGATCGTGGACCCGAAACCTCAAAAGTTTCGTACAGGGGACTTGGTACGCATTAGCAAGTATCGTTCGGCATTTAGCAAGGGGTACACGCCAAGCTGGAGCAACGAAATATTTACAATATCTACAGTTCGACTTACAAACCCTACAACCTATCGACTCACGGACCAAGAAGGTCACGAAATTAAAGGAGGATTCTACGAGCATGAACTGCAAAAAACAAAACATTCAGACGTATATCTAGTTGAAAGGGTCCTGAAGAAAAAAGGAAACTTATTGTATGTAAAGTGGTGGGATTCGACAAGCGACACAATTCTTGGATACCTAAAACCAATCTCGTGTAACTTAAAGAAATGATGTAGTACTCTCAAAAAATAAAACATTTTTTGTAGTAAATATCTTTTTTAATTAATAGACTGGTACAACTATGTGAGTTTTTCTTCAGATATGCATTACTAATTCTGAACAACATTACAGATCTCAATGTGAGTTTTTCTGTAGATATCCATTACTACTTCTAAACAACATTACACATTTCATTTAAATTGGAACTAGATGAGAATGTTATATGATGACTACTTACAAACATAGTATGATACAATTACATAATAACAAATTGTACAAAAATGAAATTATGTATACTTAACATTTTACGATACAATTACATAGTAACTAATTATACATACAAAGGAAATCAAATTATGTCTAAATATCTACGAAAAGAAAACCTCTGTAAACGTACCAATCTCGTGAGACTCTTTGCAAGAAATAAACTGTCATTACCATGTAAACGACAAAAAAATGTACTGTTATTGATCCGCGCGTAGTATTACTGATCGTCTTGCAATAATTCCAGTAATCTGTCCAACGGTCTAGCACCTGACATGCCTATATCTACATGACCCCATGCTAGAGTGTTATTCGACTGAGGAATAAGATAGCGCTTATCATCCCGATATGATAGCGCAATTTTATTCTTCAGTTCAGTGTACACTGTGTGCTTGTGAGAGCGAAAAACATACATTTGGCAAAAAACCTGACCACGCACATTGTCAACAACGTCGCGATAGGTTGCCATAGTGAGATATTTATTGGCAGCAGCCTTTTGCACACCTTTTGCTTTCTTTACTTCTTTCCCTCCCACAAACACGCAGTAGGACTTAGCACCGGCTCCAAAAAATTGTTCTACCGGAACACCTGCGTACTCGTCTTTCATTTTACCGACGACCGATACGGTTTGAGGTATACCGTGTCGACCGTCTTTATAATTTGAAGTGTCAAAAAGATCTAAATTAGTTTTTATGTCCTCATAGAAATTGTCAGTCCGTACGTGAATTACTAGCGAGTCCGTATCTGCATAGACTAGGGAGACATTATTGCCATATTTTTGTTTCAAAAAAATATAAAAAAAGTCATACATTACGATTTTAGATAAGTCCAGAATAGTGAAACCTGCATAGATCGGTTTATTATACAAAACAACTGCTTTATTAAGTTCCACAGCAATCAAATTTTCAGAAAAAATTACCGAATCCTTAAAATTTGCTTTGGCAATTAGAGCTGCAGCACCTAGTTTCTTGCCGACATTGTCCCACGTGCTCGCCAACCTGATGTCCGATCGCTTGTCGACATTTTCCATCGTCTTTCCGAAAACGCTATTATTTTTAGCCTTAAAAAAATCTTTCTCAAATTCATTTCGTGCTCGGTTACGAAACGCGGTATTCATATCAATATATGAGCGCAACCAGGGCGATTGAATAAATTTAAGAATTCTGTGAATTTTTGTAAGAACTAAACCAGCATCTAAACATTGTTTTAAATTTCGATAATGAAGCACATACTTGGTCTTATGGTACAAATTTGGAATCAATTTTGGACATTTATATTTTCCACCCGGGGGAATAATAAGTTCCGGACAAAAGGGTAGATCATTGTGGTCGTCGTGCAAGTGTTCAGGATACTGCAAATCAACCTCCAAAATAAAACCCGTATCCGCCTCATCGTCAATTTCAAACACACCAAAATTTTCAACTTCCTCCGCCGCGAGCCATTCAAAATTTCGGTGCGGCAAATACTGACGCATCGCAAAACCGCATAGGTTTGTAGCGTCTAAATACATAATGAATGATGTAGGCTCGGAGGAATCATAATTTGGAACTAAACAATTGTTGGCAATAGCCTTCCTACCAATACATGTGCTTATACCACCCCTAATTGACTTTTTGAGAAAATGTATCATGTCCATGTCAGTTAATAATTCTAATTTGACACCCGTAGATCGTAACATAGCGTCCCAACTAAGACCTGGATCCGTATAATATTGGGCAGGGTCCAACTTATATGCTTCCAAACATAACTTCCTAAAATTTTCAAACACGTCTGCCAAAATCAACACGTCAGCTTTTAAATAAATGTCCGAGTAGTCACCCAAAGTTTGACAGTCGAAGGTGTTCCACACAGATACAGCACGATCGTAATCAGTTTGAGAGACGTGTTCTTCATGTAGAGAGTCGAAAAACTGAACCTTCGAAGGCAACTTCGCAAGGTTCAATTTTTCGAAGGAGTCCACAAAGGAATATGGAAACACGCCTTTCTGTCTCATTAATTGAAATTTTGCATCGTCCCCAAACAACCTTTTAATTTCATAAAACTGATCGTCAGCCAAATAATCAGCTAAGGTACTCAAAGATCGATTCATAAAACGGTAACTGTCTAGAAATCTAATTTGTAAATAAACTTTCTGCGTTTTGTAACCAAAATCGATTTCATCTACTAACAGATGCTTGCCAAAGGATATATATTTTTCTTTCGTTTGAGGTATCACATCGATCTGTTCGCCATCGACGGCGAATTGTTTGACGAACAAATGAGAATCATAATTTAGGTTGTGGAAAAAGACAGGCACAAAATTGGGAACTTTGAAATTTAGATTACAGATAGAATGTGCAGCACCCCGATACGCTCCAGTCAGGTGACAATGATCTCGCACCCTAATCTGATCGGTCACAAAGGGTCGATCACATATATGGCAAGACGTAGCAGCCTCGTAATTTTGAAGTTCCGCAGTAGTCATCGTCGCCAAAGGAACCACGTTTTTTAAAAAATTGTCATACAAATAACGAACGTCTGCATCCAACCGCTCCATAAAAACAGTTGAAGCATCTTCACCGCGGTACGTTTGAAATTTAGAAAGGCTGTCGTCGTACGAGCACTTTATAAAATATGCAAACGAGTAAGGCACATGCTCGCACGTCTTAACTGTAAACGAACTCTCGAGGTCTGGTTGCGTATCAGGTTCCTGTACAGGTTTTAAAATCGTCTCAAAATCTGCGTAGACAACGAACGGTAATTTTAATTGTTTATGGTAATTTTCAAATTTCAAAATATTTTGTGGGATTGTTTCACCAAGTTTGTCCACGATCAACTCATCGGTTGGAATTTTGGTATACACCTGATTACAATCGAACTTCATATGTTGTCGCAAGTGCTGTTCAGTACGGAAGTAATGCAAGCATCCGTCACAAAAATGTTTTGCCCCCTTTCTAGCAGTTATTTGCTGCGAAACGAGGCGAGAAAAATTTTTAATGCAACAGTAATGACTGTCACCCTCGTCATTAGTTAACAGAAGCAAGTTAACGTGTCTCAACCGCTTCATGACAGAGTAATGCAAAGGTCCCACAACTTCCCAAATCATTTTTCGATTTTCAAAACGCGACTCTAACCCATACACGTTAACCGAAAGTTGAGGATTAAGTTGTTCGAATTTCGGAATATCGCGCAATTTCAATGGAAATTCCAACCCATCTAACGCCAAAACAGTTCTACAATCGGGATAAGAACTCGTACGATGGGGAGGTCCGCTAGGTTCAACAATACCAGCTAAAATCGCCCACCCGAAACAGTACTCATCCTTGTTTTGAACGTTGACAATAGCTTTCTTTCGCTCAATAAATGATGGCAGTGGTAGGTACGAGGAAGCTCTGAGGGGGTTGTATTTGTTGACGGCGACGACCAACGACAGCAACTGCTTAAGAGCCCAGCCTGCAACAATTCAAGTGTTCTTAATATACAGCGATCGTCGAGGTCACATCAACTTACCAGATTCCCGTTCCTGAAATTCAGACACCTTCTCATCCAAGATGCCGCAAAAATTATCATACAATACATCGAGGTCGGTACCCAAAGTTACAATTTCATTGCGCGTGTTAAATGACTTGATTTCTTCCAATCCTTTACTTTCTAAAACGAAGTATCCAAATAATTCCAAATTCACCTTTAAGCTCTTTAAATTTTTAAGCTGCCTTCGCAATAACGTCAACACTTTTTCTTTAATTTCTAACAGAAACTCCTCGACCATTATATGATAATTTATGGTTGTAACTCTGTACGTGGCAATCCGGGACCTAAAGGCTGACTGCAGGGGTGCCACTCCATCATCCAGGCCTGGCCTCCCGGTTCGCAACGCATGACGATTACTTCGCATGTGCCCAACGAAGCCACGCACGGGAACATTCTCGTCGCATACGGAGCAATAGCGGGAGTCTGTAACAACAATCGTAACTACACCGCCCACTCACACACACTCATACGTACTTAGATCTTTACCAGGGCGAGAGCTCACAGACACGTTCCTTGACGTAGACGGTCCAGTTGACGTACATGGTCCTGCAGCATTCGCTACGAACATGTCAATCACTCCGGTTTTATAATTACCAATAAATATTTTCAAACAAACTTTATATTTTCATCAATTTTCTTAAATATAATTTGAGCAATTATCTTGGATCTGAGATGCACTACTCTTAGAAGAAAAGAAATTAGAAATTATAAGAATCCACTAAGCTTTCTTGTTTTGCCACGGTGTTTCAATCTGTCAATTCATTTCCGTTTTGCTTACACGTGCATAAAAGTTTTGAACTTGTTTAAACAATCATAATAAACTGTTATAAAGTATGAATTTGTGACAATAATAATGTGGTGTGCTTAATTCCACCACCAACACTTTTTACTAAATGATATTATTAAAAAAATTCTGAACAGTAAGTTAACCTATAACCTAATTGTAAAAACTTTAATTTCAGATGTATAAATGTAAATATAAAATGTAGAATTAAATCCCAAATAACAAAAATATTAGCAAATAATGAATATAAATGTCTCTTAACTGGTAAGAAAATTTAACCTTCACTTTAAGTTTTAACGTATTAACCTAACCAAAATGTTTATTTTCAGATTAAAACTATTAAATTCAAAATATAAACTCTAAATGTAACACTGAAGAAGGCTTAAATAAAGCTGAATATATATTGTTTAGAAAAATTATAAATTTTAATTTCTACAGAAACTTTATTGACTGCAGAAATTACCTACAAAGTTTTTAAACCATTATTCCAGTCGTAAACAAAAACTACAATTACCAATTGATATATACCTGAGGGGGGATTAAGTCGAGCTTTCTTCGTAGCACTCTCTCTCACCTCTGGAGCGCGAAGATTGGATACCCTCCTCGCAGGAGCATCCATAGGAGTATCTGCAACTGACCGACATGGTTGACTATATATATCAGAGACGGAGAACAACAAACTCACCACTAGGCGAATAGGGAACGTTGCTTGGACAACTCTGGCGCCGATGCCGCAGCAAGGCATCCCGACGCGTAAATTTGCTAGAACATTGCTCGCAAACGTGCATTATTACTGTAGCAGTAGGGCAATCCAAATTGGTAATATGTACCGATAATGCTATTAGCACGCGGGCAATGCTTCTCGGTATATACGCGCCAGCCGACACGATGGGGGCGTTTGGATTACGTCGGCCAGGAGGGGAAGTAGACAGGTTATAAGTGAGGGAGGGGGTGTGGATAGAAGAGGCAAGAAACAATAACAATAGCCTGACCTAGTCATCTAACATCCTTAATATGTTGGAAATAATGCGAACAAGTGTTTCAATTTTACTTATTTTCAACTTTCGAGCAGTCACGGTGCTGATTAGGCAGTGATTGCCGACTCGGCGGCTCCTCACCCGCAACTGCTCTATCTGATATCGCGCCAGCCTATCTAGCCTTGACAGAGCCGCCTCGTGCTGTTCTAATTCCTGGAGGCGGATGTCCACGGCGGCACGCAACAACCTGTTATGTCTTTCGGCACGAGTTTCCACAACACATTCTGCAGCTACCGCGGGGGTATCTACAGCTTGCGGAGGAGCCTCCACAGGTATAGGCTGATTGCATCTTGCTATTGCCTCATCTATCTCACGCAAATTCTCATCCGTGAAGTCTACCCACTCCGGCTCAGCATCGATCGATACCTCAGCATCGATGGGTGCGGAGTCAGTATGAGCAGACATCACAACATCTACAGCAATGGGTACATCGTTAGGTGTAACTGGTGTAGATGTAGTTGTTGGTTCTCCAACAACTACATCTAAACCATCTACACCCCATAACTGTCTCGTAATGTCGGCGAGGTCTGGTAGCGTACCGTCCCCCACGGGAGCTTCCAATTCAAATTCTGCCAACATGCAATCTACATCAGCAGGACCATTTTCAATTAGTTCGCTCACTTCGAACGAAATTTGCGATGGCGCAGTAGAATCTCCATTCGGCAATGGAAAAACATACTCCACCAATTTGGAAGAGGACGTCGATGGGCCATTTCCGGTAGCAGCCACCGACGCTTGAAAGGCAGGCGACTCGTTGCTTGCACAAGAGCTGTGTGCCCCACATGCCTCGACACCATCGTCGTGGTAATGTTTATTTAAAAACATATCGCGCAAGTTGTGAGTGTTCCTGTTAGACGGTTGCATATTGCTAGAAGTAAGCAGCGCCCTCAACAGTGAATGGTCCTGACGTTTAGGAAGCTTAGCAGGGGTGCCACTAATGGAATCACTTTTGCGGTGTGCAGATGCGCTTGCATTGTTAGCAGCCATGCTCCTCTTACGTTTAGCGTCAGGGCGGGCAATTACAATATCGTGCACTACTTGAATTGGAGTTTTTGAACTACTCACCGTGACGGCGCAAGTACACAATCTCATGTTCTTAGCATCCGCCTTTGCTATCATGGGATACAAAGGAGCACTAAGATCATCACTCAGCACAAACAATAGACCACCGCATTTAACACAACGACTGTAAGAGGAACTCATTGCTAATGTTTAATTATTGAATGTGCATTTCCACCTATATATAGTAATAAACTGCAGCGAATTTGAAGCATTAAACAGTGGAATGCGGTTGTGGTCAGCCGTGCTCGGGCAATCGCGGATATGAACTTTAATGACCTAGAATTTTGAATGCGGGTTCCGACCTATATAGGAATGAACTCGAAGCATTAAACTGTGGAATGCGGTTGTGGTCAGCCGTGCTCCGGCAATCGCGGATCTACTCATAGAGGAATGAACTTTAATGACCTAGAATGTTGTATGCGGGTTCCGACCTATATAGGAATGAACTGCAGCGAACTTGAAGCATTAAACTGTGAAAAGCGGTTGTGGTCAGCCGTGCTCCGGCAATCGCGGATCTACTCATAGAGGAATGAACTTTAATGACCTAGAATGTTGAATGCGGGACAATTGGAAGTGTTGTTTCATTATGTTCCTGATAATGGAATTTACTGTGCTGGTGACGACAGGACTACCGACTTAACATTTTTGTTTCCTTCCCCTTCTCACTTTCTAAATCAATTACTGGCTCATTTTTTTGACGACAATCCCGGATATTTTTTTTACAATAGTTTAATGCTTTATACCAGCGCTCCTGCAGAAATACTATCGTGGTTGTATTTTCCTGAACTAGAAGACCTTCACTCTAAGGCAATTAGTAGCCGGAATTCATCCTAATTAGAACCCTGCATTCGTGGTGCATATGAACTCGAATGAACGCACTTGAACTCGAGTCTGTGGAATGCGGTAGTGGTCAGTGAACACTTGAACTCGAGTATACATATAACTGGACGACCTTCACCGTAACGTTATGTTTCCGGCAACTCTGTTTTCCGCGCTGTGCAACATTTGTCTCACAAACATCGAGTAGTTAAGATGCTGTTCTTTATAAATTTTATATCATTGACAATTGTGTACGCTCCCGAAGATGCACGTGCAGAATTATCTGTCGGTTGGATGCGGTACTGGTTGAGCCGGTTTGCTTGGACGCCGGCTCCAGAAGAACCGCTTGTATTGCTTCTGCGATCTTTGACCCCCTCGTCCTCTACGTTGTTTTTCAACTACACCGCTGGACATCTGTCAGCTCAGAACTGGGAGGCTTCCATCGTCGTCCCCCAATTGGAGGAATCGTGAACAGGGTCTTGGCTGGAGAAGCTGCAGCTTTAGATGAGCTCGACGATGCTGAAGTATCATTGAGTTGGGATCCCTCAGACTTCGACGCCAGCTCACCTGCACCCTCAGTCTTTTCCGACGTGTCCACCGAAGCCTACGATGTTGACGGTGGTAGTTTTAGTGACAGTGGACAAATACACACCTTAATTAGTGAAGAGTAGCGTAAGTTATATATACTATTAGTGTGTCTATTAGTGTACTTTAGTTAATCTTGTAAATAGAACTTAGTTACTTTTGTACATAGAAAAATAAATATTAGTTTCCTCCATATATATTTTTCCTAAAGTGTTTGTGTACACGTTCTCGAAACGTCACCTGTAGATAGTAGTAGTAGAGGTCCCTGCCGACACTAAAAAAATTTTTAGAGGTTTTTTTTTAGACAAGGGTAAGTCAAGGTAAGTGTTAGTGATCTTGAAACAGTGCTAGTGTACACGTTCTCGAAACGACACCTGTGAATAGCAGTGGTAGAGGTCCATGCCGACACTAAAAAAATTCTTTGAAGATTTTTTTTGAGACAAGGGTAGGTCAAGGTAAGTGTGCAAAAGCTCTTGAAATTAGGGGTAGAACTCATTGAAGGAGTGTGTACCTTGAAAAAATGGTTGAGGTCATTCACTTTAAACATTTTTTTCTTTTGGAGTGTTCTGAGACAAGGTCAGGTCAAGGTTGCCACCCCCCACCACCACTTAGCCTTGAACTTAATATCGTTGGTGGTAGGGGGTGGCAGGTTGAGTGGTGGGGGGTGGAAACCTTGACCTGACCTTGTCTCAGAACACTCCAAAACACCCTACTATTGCTGTTACTTCTGGGCTGTATCCATTACCGAGTGTCAAGTTTTTAGTGGACTCGGAAGTGTTCTTGTTAGCAGCAGTCATTGCTGCAACTTCTTGGCTCCATCTATCGCTAGGAACTGCTGTCAAAGCATCTGGAGGAGTTCCAACGATTTGTTCGTGGCCTGCAATTTCCTTTTCTTTCTGTCCATCGACTTCGTGAATGGAAACTTCCTGAATGGAGACTTCGTGAACGAGGACTTTGGAAACTCCATGCATTTGGTGATTTTCTTGTGGATGAGAAGATGCTATTTTTTTACGTTTGATGATAGCTGAACGTTGAACCTCCATATTCTTTATATTGGCAGCTGCTATTGCTCGTTCTTCCGCTGTAGGATCGGTTGTTGATATTTTCTTCACCTGCTGGATTGTTACTCCTGGGATGGATCCATTTGATGCGGGATGAATCTCTTTGACTGTCTCAATAAATTTTTCCTTGCATACCTGATCTTCTGTGAAAAGTTTTCTTTGTGTGGGCACTTTTTCTATGTCCCAGAATTTCTGCAACTAATATTCTTCTCCAATTTTGGCAACCATGGTGTTGACTTTAATGCTGTCGTTATGTTGTCTTCCAATGGTTCCAGATAAAACCCAGCCCAGCTCGGTATTTTGTCCTAAGATGCCATCCTTTGTTTTAGTGATTCCTTCTAGAATTATTTTAGAATATTCTTCGGCGCCTAGAATTATATCTATAGGGCCAGGTTGGTTGAAAGTTGGATCGGCGATGAAGATATTGCTCCAAGAATTGATATTTATATTTGGGATGGGTGATGAAGGCATGGCTTTGGTAAGTTTAGGAAGTACTAGTAAATTGACAGGTAGGGAAAAGTTACTTGAAAATCTAGGTGTGATCAAACCTGGGATTTTCCATTTAGCAGTTTTTGGCTCGCTGTTTCCGATTCCTGTGATTTCAGCTCAAACTTTGGTCTTGGGTAACGCCAATAATTCGGCTGATGCTTCCGTGATAAATAACCCCTGAGACCCGGGATCTATTAATACTCGTAATAGATGAGTCATCCCGGATGCTGCCTTTACTTGAACCATTGCTGTGGTAAGTAGAACTTGGCTCTCCTGTGCGCCTACATTGGCGGTGATGATGTCCGACTTCGGCTTCTTCTCTGGAGCGTTGGAAGTCTTCATGGCTGCTGCATGAGCTGACGTCCTCATCTTTTGTGCAGGGGGCGGCCTTGATGGTGGCTGCGCCTTATGAAGCAGTGTATGATGCGGGAAGCGACAGATCCTACAATTAAAATAGGCACGGCATGGTATATTTGAATCGTGCCGCAAGCATCGATAGCACAATCGATAGGTTTTTACTGCTTCTTGTTTTTCATGGGTAGGTAGCCTCTGGAATTGACTACAGTTGTCGATGTAATGATCTCCATAGCACAGCTTGCAATTTAGGGAAGCGGAAGCGTAATTCGTCGGTGGTCTTTCCTGCATGGGCTTTCGAGCTCCATCTATGGATTCCAGGGATTGGAACCGCACTTGCAGGAAAGCCATTAAATTTTGGTGATCCTGAACTTCGTTTGGACATTGAAGCGACTGCTCATATAATTTGTTGGTTTCAGGATCTCATTTTCGAGCTATAGCTCTGTTAATCCACGGACCCCAACTGTCGGTGGAGATGCCTAAATTTTTGATTGCCTCCACACATTCCTTGATGGAGTCGTGCAATCTTTTTAACTCTTGGGCTGACTCTTTGGAGAGGACTGGCAGATCGAGTATGGTATCTAGCAATTTAGTTAAAATAAGGCGATTATTTTGATACCTTTGTTGCAGCAGATTCCAGGCGGTGTTGTAGTTTGGTTGGGTAATAGCTAGATGCTGGATCAGTCGGCTTGGCTTTCTCTTGACATGCGTCTTTAAATATTGCATCTTGATGACATCGTCCATATTCTGGTTGTCATCTATTAATTTGGTGAACAGGTCCTTGAAAGTGGCCCATTCCTCATAATTTCCCTCGTATATGGGGATTTTGACTTGAGGAAGCGAGATGGCTGCTGCTTGCTCGTTCCCTGTCGGTGCTTGCAATAAAATAATTAAATTTCTATACCTGTCTTCCAACGTAGTATATTCAGGACTGAAGTGCATTTGTTCTGAAGCCATGTCGTTCGACATAACTTCTTCGTCCATCTCGACCACACGATCCCATTTTTCTCTTAATTCCCTTGTCGTGATGGCGGGCTTCCCTAATTCTTGTGTCAGTTCGGCGTCGTCCATTGCTTGCTTAAAATTCTGAATCCGAATCTGCAGTTTTCGGATACGAACTTTTTGCTCGGAGTTGGCCACCATTTCCTCTTGATTTCTGCTTACGGAAAGGTTGGAAAGTTCCGTTGATTTTGAACAGCTGTGCAAGTAACTTTTTGCTTCGCAGTATATATGGCTTTAATTTGATCGTAATACCCTGTTGTAAAATAATTATGAGTTGGAATACTTAGCTGCCCCATTTCTGCATGATTTTTAGTTGCAGTGTTCCAAAGTTCGTCCAGCGTTTTGTTGCGACTGGCGATGTAGGCTTTGTTTTTTCGGCTGGCAGGGTCCATTTTGCTGTTAGATAATACTTGCTTTATCTTCTGCGCGAGCTCTTCTTGGGCGACAGCTAATTTGTTGAATTCCTCCATGTTGTTAGCCATTTTCTGGGAACTGGGTGGTTGGCAGATGTTGTCTTCTTCTCGGGATGTGTTTGTTTTTTAGTTGGAGACAGATCCTGCTCGAAGGACCATGAACAGAAATGCCTGGAGGCTGATCAGGTTTCCGTTGCTTTGCGCTAGTTCTATCCCTAATTTTTAAGCGCATAAATGAGACTGCATTTATGCTTTAAGCCACCTTAGTCAATGGCACTTAAAGGGACGACAGTAAACTACCCCTGGGACACAGCCTCATGCCCCATAAATATTATGGCTTAGAAGGGGTAGTAACGAGTGAATCAAACATTAAATGCAGATTGATTTTATTACGAAAATAAACGTGTATTTATACAAAACAAGAATGCTTAACTAGTAACAAATCAAAGTTCAAACTTGTGTAGTTTACTGGAGCGCGTTTAAAGGTACGAACGGCAATTCAGCATAATAAGCCGTTTATAGTTTCGCATGGGTTTGCAGAATAGAGCGTTGAACTTGGCTTTACTAGGTCGCTTACTGAGCGAAATGCCAAGTTGCATTTTACTGCGGTGGTTAAACTCAATGCTTATGAAACAAGATTCGTTTGTTAATATTTCGTAAATGGGAATTGAAATTTGCCTGTTTTAATTCATAATTAAAATGGATCTCAATTGAATATTAACTTGCGAAATTATAAGTAAAACTGGAGGTCAGAATTACATTTAGAACTTCTGACTGATTTCGTAAATTTGGTTATTAAAATTTATGTGTGTTTAAATCAAGTATAAACATGTATGTCGTTGATTTTTAACAAAAATCCTCGGACACGTCAACTATTTTTTTTAAATAAGCACCTTTTGACCAATATTGCACTTACTCACTTACCAGTTGCGCCCAGGGCCGGCACAATAGGGAGCAACTTGAAAATTCTAAATAGCACCTTACTCTTTGCGATACATCAATCGAAAGGTCTCCAATAAAGCACTCTTTTGATGTATCACAAAGACTAGATTGCCATTTAAAATTTTCAAGTAGCTCCCTACTGCGCTCCCACTGGGCCCACAATAAAAGCGCAATATGAGTCAAAAGAAAGCTATTTAAGAACAAAAGTTGACTTGTCCGGGGTTTTTGCTAAAAATCAACGACATAAATTTTATTAATTTTATTCCAGACTTTACACTTTTGCGGTACCTATATGTGGCCTCTTTATGTATAAGTACTCGTGTATCACTACTATGAATAACTAAATAGGTACAATTGCATTCAAAGAATGAAAGCGTTTTAAAATAAAAACTGCAAAACACGAGAAACAAACCATAAACATCTACCACGGCCGATCAGCTGATCTGGGTTGCACGCCGGCATGTGGGCATGTGTCATGTTCTTCTAACGTTTTGGTCGCTCGCAGGCAACCAATCAAGCTGCAGCATATGGTCCTATGCTCCTAGCGTCCTGTGTTTCAAAATATGCGTCCGGATATAGCCCCTCTGTTTACATATAGTAGCGACATCGTGGAACAAACCTGATGCAAACTTGAAAATACAGAAAGTTACTAAACGGTAAATTTCAGTGTAAACAGTGAAAAAATAACAGATCTGAATACCTGAAATTCTTTTCTGCCACTATTTTTACACTTATCGACACAACACCCTGGTATTTCTACGTCCTCGACTTCGATTTATCCCCCGAAGAGAAAAATGAATAAAAACACGACAAATGTCAATGTCACATTTTAATTAATTATGCAACTTCCTTGGCGATTTTTAAATATGCTAGGGACTTAAAGGATACCAACGTGATTTTGCCCCAGCGGTAACATCAAAAGGTGTCGCTACTATTTGTAAATAGAGGGGCTATATGTCCGGATACAGTGACTTTATATGAGACAGTGGCAACAATAGAGTGTATTCTTCTTATTGGTCGCTCGAATCGGCCACCATTAAGAGGCAAAATTTGTTGATACTTTTGTTTGTTTATACCAAATAGAGGTTAGCAGGTTAGGCTTTGCGTCAGTTTGTGTCAAATTCTAGGTTAGCAGGTTAGATTTTGCCCCAGTTTGTATCAAAACTGACGCAAAACCTAACCTAATAACCTCGAATTTGACATAGACTTACAGTGCCACCAACATATTATTTATACGTTGTGTAACCATGACCATTCAAAAACGTTCAATTTATTAAAGTTAGTAGGCCATTGGCCGCCATTTTGTGGCAAATTCTGCCTATTGTCGCCACTGTCTCTATCAAGGCACTGTATGTCTTGATAGAGTACCTTTATATAGTAAGAGTAGTGCAAACGCGGCAACAGCAGTTCATTGGTTGGATCCCTTTTGGATCCCATTAGAATTAAAAAATTTAGTTGGCACGTGTGCTTTCGATTTTTTGAATTAGTGACATTGAAATTGTCAGATTCATTGTACTTTCGAAGTACATATTTCATTATCATGACCGGTTGTTGCGTGCCGGGGTGTAATAACCGTTCAGAAAATGGTATACATCCTGTAAGCATACTCAAAACTCAAGCAACAAAACAAATTTGGTTAAACACCATCGACAGAGAAAATTATAAATCCAAATGACCAAGAATATGTGAAAATAATTTAAGAAAGAATCAGAGGAAATTTGGAGTAAGCTTTAGTTTTCATGTTAGGTAGGAAAACTAGTGTCATCTTAATTTTCTTTTTATTTCATTAATCCCTACTTTTAGGAGTCGCGCTTTTTAACTAACGAGCCTGTCGCGAGCCTCCTGGGAATTTTATCTGATCCGCATGGCAAGTTGAGCACCACGCGAGCTTCCCACGAACTTAAAGGTTTAATACCTGTCCAGGCGAGCGAAGAAGGTAGAAGGTATTATTATGGGGATACGGAAAGTACGTTCCCCACATTTCGTTCCCCACATTTCGTACCCCACATTTCGTTCCCGGGAAATTTCGTCTCCCCACATCTCGTACCCGGAAACTTCGTTCCCGAGCAAGCTCAATTTGTCTCCTAGATTACAGGGTGTTAAAAAACGAGTGCAGCGATCGGAATACAGTTAGATAATAAAAGATATTTTAATTAATTTATTTACAATCAATTCTAAGACAGTGTAGTGTAGTACAAGAAAATTTTCTGTAGCATTTACTCTAAAACGTGATTTTCAGATGTTTTAACGCACCTTAATGCTAAACTATTGAACTTGAATTTTTTGGGTGCAGAAAAATTTAATATAGCAGTTTTATATGGCTCCAAATTCACCGCTACATCGTTTTCAACTTCTGAAATCAATTCTAATCCAGTTGTTGAGCACCTGTTAGTATTGGTACGCTTACCAAGGATAAAATTAGTATATTTTGATCGACACTAGGTATTATAGTAGTAAAAGAAAATTTTCTGTAGCTAATATTTACTCAAAAACGTGATTTTTAGATGTTTTAACGCACCCTAATGCTAAACTATTAAACTTGAATTTTTTGGATGCAGAAAAATTTAATATAGCAGTTTTATATGGCTCCAAATTCACCCCTACATCGTAACTTCTGCAATCAATTCTAATCCAGTTGTTGAGCACCTGTTAGTATTGGTACGCTTGCCAAGGATAAAATTAGTATATTTTGATCGACAC